>PVLC010012801.1:0-43376 GCA_004027655.1 Graphiurus murinus
GGAGGTTTGCTACATAAGCAAAACCACAAATTAACTACAACTCTTCCTTCAAGTGATGACTAAGGGTGATCTAAACACAGAAGGTGGCTTATGCAAAGCATTCATATGCTTTTATATTTCACTTACTAAATTCATACTTAAAAAAAAAAAGTATTGGCACTTTTTCTTTTCCTGAGCATCATGTCAAGATTGCAAAGGTTTTCAAATTCATAAAGGCACTATTAGTAAGTGAATAATATTCATTACTTAAATGCAGATATGTACTTGGCCTTAATAAACAGATGATGGGTTATGTTTATTTCTACTTTTAAAATATTCATATATTTAGCCAGGTCTGGTGGCACACATCTGTAATCCCAGCTCTTGGGAGGCTGAGACAGGAGTATCGCAAGTTCAAGGACAGCCTCGGGAGTGGTGAGATTCATCAACCCAGCAAGATTTTGTTTCAAAATAAAAGTAAAATAGGGCTGGGGGTGTACCTCAGAAGTAGAATATCTCTGGTTCAATCACCAGTACAACAAAAAAATTAAATTATGAAAATAAATATTTGTATGTTTAATTCCCCCCTTGTTGGACAGTGGAAACTGAAAAATAATCAATTATGTGCTATTCAAATTTCTTTATTGTTGAGTGCTTCAAAAAAATCTAGCAAAGTTATGCAAAGTCTAGACCATAATCATTACCTTATATTCCGGATGATAGATATCCTTGCCACTATTCCTCACATCCTATTACCAAGCCCATGCAGATATCATTAATCAAATAAGTACATCACTCTCTGCTAAGCCTAGCTTCTAACTCAGAATTCGTAAAAGTCATAATTAACTGGTCAGCTGTCATAGAAAGCAAAATAAAAAGGGTTGCTAACCATGATCATGATGTTCAACCACGGTATTTATTGTCACAAACTTTTCTCTAGCCAATCATTTGCAGAACAGGAAAAAATAATAAATAATAATAAAGCTAAATGAGAGTTATATTCTAAGGCCTCACTCACAATGGGATCATGGCAAAAAGCTATGAAAAAATCTCCTGAGTATGCCGATTCTGAAGGTATGATGAAAAACTTGGATAACCTAACAATCGCTAGGAACTACAAATACCACAGAAAAAGGCCATGGCATAGAAATTTCCTATTTAATTCAAATACAGAGTATAATTCTGGTAGTAAGACTTAAAAGATATTCACTGTATGCTCATTAACCATGTAAATTTGTCAAATAAAAGTTTTTAATCACATGGACATGTATATATTCAATGACAAAAATCTGGATGTTCAACCTTTACTATCTCTAGGCCATACTTTTGATAGTTGACCAACAAACCAACCACAAGTCTCCATTTTGACCAAATGGTGGTAATTTCTATAGCAAACTTGTTTTATCCTTTATAGCTAAGCTTTTTAAATCATTTGTAATACCAAACATACTTATATCTCAAAACAAAAGGATTCCAAGTTGCACTATCCACAAACAAAAAACCCTGACCCCACCCCCCACACACAATTAAAGAAAAGCATTAGAAACCCTAGCATTCTCTTTCAAAGGAAAATAGGCTCATTGCAGCTGTCTAGAAAAAAAGCAACCAATTCATAGTTCCTTATATAGGGGTATTAAAAAGAAAATAAAAGGGTTAGGATACCTGTCTAGGCAACAATAGAAGGAGTTATAATTGCTCAACTGTCACACACAAAAAGCTTGAGAAAGCCTCTTCATTATTACAGGCTACATAAAGTGCTGCTGTTTTATTTAATTGGTATTAATCCAAATTAATGAAATGGACATTTATTTGTATAAAATCAAAGTCAATACATTGGAAAAAGATCTGGAAGAATGCAGACCAAAGAACAGTGGGAGAGAATGTCAGGTTGAATTTTGGTTTATTTGAAAAAACAAACAAACAAACAAAAAAAAACACTATTTAATAAAGAAGATATGGTCTAGTATTGCTTTTAAAAAGTAGGAAAAGTCAGGTGTGGTGGCCCACGCCTATAATCCCAGTACTTAGGAGGCTGAGGCAATTCAGTATACTCTGCAACTTAGTATGACCCTGTTTCCAAATAAAAATTAAAAATAGGGCTAGGAGTGTAGCTCAGAGGTAGAATGCCCCCTAAGTTCAATCCCCAGCACCACAAAATAAATAAAGACTCACCACTCTTTATTACTAAACTGCTTCATCCCATCCAAATGACAACTTCTGTCTGTAGTATCAAGAGAGGCTGGGAAAGAAAGAAGAGTGTGGGTAGCTCCTGGTAGATCCTTGAGTGACAATGTTCTTTCTCCTTTGTTCTTAACTGCCCCTATCCTACCAAAATTTTTATATATGCTATATTGGGATGTAAGTAGGTTAAACTGCCTTTATGCCAAACTTCTAAAGGCACAGAAAATAACAAAAGCATCCTCCTCCCACCCTGACAGAATAAAACTGAGGAGAAAAATTTATTACAGGAAATGTATTATATACATTTTAGTCATCTTTGACATTTGGAATACGTTATTCACAGAAATTGTTCCTCATTAATGTTAAAAAAATTGCTTAATGTGTCAATACCTTGTACATTAATTCATTTGGTTTATCTCTAGCAATTAACCAAAACCTAATCTGCCCTGTACCCTGCCACTAAATTCTAGGTATTGTAGATAAGTTCTAAATTACCATTATACCAAAATGTCAAAGAAGTATATGAACTAAAATGCTAAACAGATAATTTATTTGGTTGGTTGTTTTGTTGTTGTTGTTGTTTGTTTGGTTTTTTTCATTTGTTTGTTTTGTTTTTGTGGTACTGGGGATTGAACCTAGGGGCATTTTATCTCCGAGCTACATTTCTAGTCCTATTTTTTTTTTTTTTTTTTTGTGGTACTGGGGATTGAACCCAGATGCATTCTACCTCTGAGCTACACCCCAGCCCTATTTTTTATTCTTTATTTTCAAACAGGGTCTCACTAAGTTCTGGAGAGCCTCACTAAGTAGCGGAGGCTGGTCACGAACTCAGATCCAGCCTCCCAAGTACTGGGATTACAAGCGTGCGCCACCACATCCGGCTCCTAAATAGAAAATTTAAACAGCATTTCAGGATATAATAAAATATTCATTATTCTAATCAATCAAATGAGTTAATCTTGCTTCTGTTTATCTTGGTTACTCTCATATTCTTTTTTTTTTTTTTTTTTTTTTTTTTTTTTTGCGGTACTGGGGATTGAACTCAGGGGAATTCTACCTCCGAGCTACCCCCAGCCCTATTTTTTATTCTTTATTTTGAAACCGAGTCTCACTAAGTTGCGGAGTGCCTCACTAGGTAGCTGAGGCTGGCCGCGAACCCCGATCCTCTGGTCTCAGCATCCTGAATGCTGGGATTACAAGCGTGCGCCACCACACCCGGCTACTCTCATATTCTTGTTTTTTGTTTGTTTGTTTGTTTGTTTGTTTGTTTGGTACTAGGGGTAAAGATTGAACCCAGGGGCATTCCACCTCTAAACTACACCCCAGCCCTATTTTGATTTGAAACAGTCTAAGTTTCGAAGGGCCTAAGTTGCTGATGCTGGCCATGAACCTGTGATCCTACTGTCTCAGCTCCCCAAATACTAGGACTACATGCATGTATATTCTTATATATTATGAGGCTAAAATGAAATAAAGTACCTGGCTTATAGTGAATGTTCTGAAATGTTTTATTAACAGCCCAAAAAAAAAAAAAAAAAAAAAGATTGAGAGGTGGGGAGAACACATTAAAGGATAGAATGGGCAAATTCTAGCCCAGGAAAATATACTAGATTATAGAAGAAAGGCACCATAAGGGGTCCAAGGCTATCAAAGAATACAGTAAGGGAAACCAGTAAAGACAATAATAGTGACATCTATGTACATCTATCTGTTTTACCTGTTCTACCAACATTATTCTGATAGTTTGCAAAAAAGGTTTATTCACACTAAGCAAATGGCCAGTCCTTTTGTAGAAAAATTTCTAATCTTTAGTAATATTGGTTTTTAGAGCCATTTTCTACAACATGGGACTTACTTCAGTGAGAGAGAATGCAAATGTCCTTACAGATTAAAAAAAAAAAGCCTTCACCCAAGTAAGCAGCTCACTATCCATAAAAAAAAGTAATGTGTCTCCAGGCCCAGAGGCACAAGCCTGTAATCCCAGTATTTGGGAGGCTGAGACAGGAGGATTGCAAGTTCAAGGCCAGACTATTTAGTAACTTAGCAAGACTCTATTTCAAAATAAAATAGGGTTGAGGGTGTAGCTCAGAGGTAGAATGCCTGAGTTCAATCTCCAGTACCAAAAAAAAAAAAAGAAATAATAATGTGTTGTTACCTATTCCCACGTCACTTCTAAGAATCAGAATCTTATGTTCCCCCCACCCCACCCCCACACACACATGCTTAATCCAGACACAAAAAGATATTTAAAGTACTTGAAAGAGACAGACATGGTAGCATGGCACACAACTGTAATCACAATACTTAGGAAGCTAAGACAGGAAGGATCACAGGTTCAAAGCCAGCCTCAGCAACTTAGTAAATCCCTTTCTCAAAATAAAAAAGGTTGGGGTGTAGCTCAAGAGGTTCAATGTCCATGGATTCAATCTAAAAAAAAATGTGGAAGAAAGAGACTTAAAAACCAGGCTCAGAGTAGCTTCTACCTAGAAAACAATGATTTAGTTTTAAAACATTACATAGAAAATAACAATTTGAAATAGAACATTAAAAGATTGAATATTTAAACTTTCTCCAAAACATTCTGATTATAAACTAGCTAAATTAGAACTTTACCTATTGAATAAATGCAGATATTTTTCTTCCCATAAGTCCACAACATTTTGTGAAAGGAACACAACCATTCACAACAAAGAAATGCATGCAATGACTGCATCTACTGTTTCTCTAGCTCTGTGATCTATATATAGTCAAAGAGGACTTTACTGTCTGCAGGGCTGCAGGTAAGGCATAAAAAATAAATTTCTTTCCTATGTTGTATGTAGATGATAAAAACATAGTACTAATAAAGCTCAAAAGCACCTCAAAATTATTATACTTTTTTTTTTAAATATATACTGGGGATTGAACCCAGAGAAGTTCTACCTCCAAGCTACATCCCCATCCCTTTTTATTCTTTATTTTGAAACAGGATCTCACTAAGTTGTCAAGGCTGGCCTTGAACCCACAATCCTCCTATCTCAGCCTCTCAAATACTGGGATTATAGGAATGTGCCACCGTGCCCAGGTCCTTTTCTCTTTCTCTCTCTCTCTCTCTCTCTCTCTCTCTCTCTCTCTCTCTGTGTGTGTGTGTGTGTGTGTGTGTGTGTGTGTGTGTGTGTGTAGTGGAGTTTGAACCCAGGAGCATTCAACCTCCAAGGTACATCCCAAACCCTTTATTTTTATCTCTCTCTCTCTGTACTGGAGTTTGAACCCAGGAACATTCAATCTCCATGGTACATCCCCAGCCCTTTATTTTTATTGTTTTGTTTTGAAACAGGGTTTTCAAAAGTTTTTGAAGGTCTCAAACTGCTGAGGCTGGCTTTGAACCTGTGATCTTCCTGTCTGTCTCCCAAGTAGTGGGATTACAAGCATGTGCCACCATGCCAGCTATTATCCTCTTTTTAAAACTCTCAAAGTAATGATTACTAATTTGATTTCTTAAGGCTTTAATTTTTTTTTGAACATTTCATGTGAAGTCTAGTTAACATAGGGTCAATATTATCAAACACTAGATTCTCTCAGATATTAAGTCCTCTCATGGTGAAACACCTTCATTCAAGTCGTGGGCTACTTAATTAAAAGTCACAGTAGTGATATTAATAAAGATAACATTATCAATAATAGCAAAGACTTAAACATATACTGTGTGCCAGGCACTATTCTGTATTTTAATGTACTGACTCTTTAACTCATAACAACCATTTGTGGTAGTAGTACAATAGAAGCGTATGAATTAAAAATCACTACAGTGGAAAGAATGAATTCCAGAATATTAAAGAAATTTTACTTGCTATACAGTATCAGGATTTAAAATCTAGACTTTCAGTTAAACATGGTTAATTGACCCCATGAATTTACTTCCACAACCTATAAAACTCCATAGAAAAGACACTAAAGGAATATAAATAGTATTGACTGGAAAGTAACAGTCTACATGGCAGAAGAGAGATTATGGAAGAAATACTGCCCCTAGAGGACAACAACAAAAAAGGGATTAGTAGATTATCTGATGTTTTTGAGCATTTGAACTTTTGGATTATCCTTGATAATCCATATGTATACATAAACAAAACTATGAAAATTTAAAAATCAAGCAATTATGAACGCTAAGAAATACAGGATTCTAATAGAAAGGAAATAATGATTACAATGTGGTTCATCAGTGAACAATATTTGTACCTACTGACTTAACAAAACATTTTGTGAATATAAATCTATATGGGAAAGAAAATAAGGGAGATACGGATATAAAAAAGTAAATCCTGCCTATCATAAAAGGAATTTGAGAAATCCTTTCTGAAAATGATAAATCAAAAAAAAAGTAAAAATCACTTTTAAATTGGAAGATAAACATTAGAACAAACTAAGAATTAAAGTTGCTAGTTAGGTGTGGTAGTACACACCTGTAATCTCAGTATTTGGGAGGATGAGACAGGAGGACCGCAGGTTTGAAACCAGTCTCAGCAAGACCTGTTACAAAATGGAAAATAAATCGGGCTAGAGGTGTATAGAGGTGTATGTAGCTCAGAGGCAGAATGCTTCTGGGTTCAATCCCCAGTACCAAAAAACAAACAAAAAGTAAAGGCACTTCTCTCTGAGATGTTAAGTTGGGGTGGAGGGAAACCTTCTGGGATGTTAGGTTGAAGTGGTAGGGACACCTTCTCTCTGGGATGTTTGGTAAGGGGATACCTCTCTGGGATGTTAGTTTGGGGTGGTGAGAAATCTCTCTTGAGATGTTAGGTTGGGCAGGTGGATACCTTCTCTCTGGGATGTTAGGTTGGGATGGGAGGGAAACCTTCTCTCTGGGTTGTTAGGTTGGACGGGAGGACACCTCCCTGCAATGTTAGGTTGGGGTAGGGAGAGGGGAACCTCTCTGGGATAGTAGGTTGGGGTAGGGGACACTTCTCTGGGATGTTAAGTTGGAGTAGGGGAGGTCGCCTTTTCTCTGGGATGTTAGGTTGAGGTGGAGGGACACTCTCTCTGGGATGTTAAGTTGAGGTAGGGTGACACCTTCTCTCTGGGATGTTAGGTTGGGATGTGGGAGGACACTCTCTCTGGGATGTTGAATTGAGGTGGGACACCTTCTCTCTGGGATGTTAGGCGAGGTTGGGAGCATCTCCTCTCTGGGATGTTAAGTTGAGGTAGGGGGACACCTTCTCTCTGGGATGTTAGGCGAGGTTGGGAGCATCTCCTCTCTGGGATGTTAGGTTGGGGTGTGGGAGGACACTCTCTCTGGGATGTTGAGTTGAGGTGGGGGGACACCTTTTCTCTGGGATGTTAGGTTGGGGTGTGGGAGGACATTCTCTCTGGGATATTGAGTTGAGGTGGGGGGACACCTTCTCTCTGGGATGTTAGGCGAGGTTGGGAGCATCTCCTCTCTGGGATGTTAAGTTGAGGTGGGGGGACACCTTCTCTCTGGGATGTTAGGTTGGCGTGGGAGTATACTGTTCTTTTCATTATGAATAAAAAGAAAACTAATCTTTTAAGAAAGAATTTATACTTATGAATTCAACATAAATTCAAAGAAAGGCCTGGAAAATCAGAAAGAAATGAAAAGGAAGCCCTATCTACCAGCTACCTACCATCTGCTCACCTACCCGGGCTCTTGAAGGAGCTCCAATAGCCTAATCTGGCTTCCCTTCAGGCCAAGCGCTCACTCTACACCAAAGTGCAACAGCAAGGCTCAAATGACACTCACAGAGCCACCTCATTAAATAAAAGAAGAATTGAGAGTCCAAATTAATGATATAATCATGTATATGGAGTTACAGCTGACTACTGTTAATGTTACAAAGAAATACTTCCTGAGATCTTATGATGATTTCTAAATGCAATAATGCACAGTGAAAAAGTACAATTCAGTCACAGGTTCCAAGGTACCTGTAAAAATATAATTTATCTCTTGCCTTAGAATTTAAGTTTAGCAATAGCATCCATTTCTGGACTTGTTCTGACTACATATCACACAATAATCCAATATAGTGTAACAAAATTCAAATTTAGTTCATTTATAAAACAATTCTCATCAAGGTCCCTTCAATCATGGAGGGTCATCATTCCCGCACAACAGAGACCAGGCACTTGAAATGAAAAGAGAACACTGCTTACAAGACCACTGACATCCCAAGAGTGTCTCCAAATTTCTCAATAACCCCATGGCCTAGAAAATAAGAATCAACCAATAATTATATACATCATAGAAAAACCTGACAAACTGAAATTCTTATAGAATTGTTCTTACTTGTTTTTTTTTCTTAAAATTCAGAAAAGTCAGACACACTTGAAAACACATAGGGTTCTTCAAAATACAAAGTTCCCTTAAACTTTATAGGTTACATCATGCTAATTAATTTATAAAAACCTAGATAGTAGTACCTGCACCTGTAGTCCCAGCTACTCCAGAGGCTGAAGCAGGAGGATCACTTGAGCCCTGAAGTTTGAGGCCAGTCTGGGCAACATAGCAAGACTCCATTTCAAAAAACTAAACTAAAAAAAGATCCAAAATTGACATAAAAATCAAGATATAGTTGTACTCGCACAAAAAATGATTTCACAAATGGATTTGGTTCCAAAAGGGAAAAAAAGCAGCTCTAAATCACATATACACACACACACACACACACACACACACACACACACACACACACACACACACACCACACCTATTCAAGCACCTCTCGGTTTCAAGGGAGAAAATACAATAGAAACTAGAAATGACCTCATTTTATTTTTAAATATTTACAGAAAACTGTTCACGAACTCATCTATCTGGGTAAAGAATAAAAATAGATTAGACTATAGTCTATGAGTTCAAAAGCTTATTATATTATTTTCATTATAAACCTATTACCTCAAAGGAAAACTACCATAAAAACTCATTACCAGTAGCACCATGACTTTCATGGTTTTTTCCACTGGGCAAGTTCCTACTACAAAAAAATAAAAATAAAAACAAACAAAAACACACGCAAAAAAACAAAATCCAACTATCCATTCAACAGAAAAACTTATATTATCAAACTTTCTTTTTTCAAATTAGATACGAAATACAACTTATGAGCAGGAAAAGCCAAGCATGGTGGCCCACACTTGTAATCCCTGCACTTGGGAGGCTGAGATAGTAGGATCACAGGTTCAAGGACAGCCTCAGCAAGTATTGAGACTCATCAACCTAGCAATATCTTGTTTCCAAATAAGAAATAAAATCATGCTGAGGTTGTAGCTAGAAGGTAGAAGGCCTCTGAGTTCAATCCCCAGTGCCACAAAAAGAAAAAAAAAAAAAAGGAGCAGGAAAAAAGTCCACTGAACATAGAGTAGTCTTAATGACCTCTGTACTATTTAAAATCAATTCTTTGTTTTTTCTTTTTTGCAGTGGGGATGAAACCCAGGGGCATTCTACCTCCTCGCTACACCCCCTGCCCTATTTTTTTATTCTTTGAAACAGGGTCTCACTAAGTTGCAGAGAGCCTCACTAAGCAGCTGAGGCTGGCTGCAAACCGGGATCCTCCAGTCTCAGCCTCCCAAATCCTGGGATTACAAGCATACACTAACATACCCAGCCATCACAACACTTTTAGAAGCAGATAGTTTATCTAAATATATATCAATGAATATAATTTATGTCCCTTTCAATCTTAAGGAAGAAAGCCTTTTCTTACATGTTCATCTTAGTAAATACCAAACATTAACTCATAAACAAATTCCCACATAAACTTGTAAGAAAAATTTAAAGTGAAATTCTAAGCTCATAGGTAACAAAAACTAAAAGTATTCTTTGTTGTTTACCAGCAGGCCTGACAAACAAAATCAAATCAATAAATAAAACTAACACTTAATAAAGACTAGACAATATCAATGAATGTAAAAAATACAATATATTATAATGATGCGTTTGAATGCAAAAAACACATATTTATTAAACATATGATTAACTTAAAAACACCAAGCCAATTTGTTTTAAAGTGCTGCTCATCCAAAACCTTGGACAAAACTATTACCCCAAAGTGAATTAAAAAAAAAAAAAAATTACAAGGCAAACACTGACAATAGTATGAACAGGCACTACCAAAAAATGCTATTTTGCTCTTTAAATAATGCCATTCTTAAGTGATACAGAACAGTCACCTTGACAGAATTCCTTTTTTGTATAAATATTCATAAATTAAAAATGTCTCTAGATATTCTAAAGAGCTGCAAACAATACCTTACAACAGCAGCTTAATGTCTATTTTAGGAAAAAAGCACTAAAATCCTCTTCCATTGAAAGTTTTTATTTCTCTGGTATAAGTAAGCAAGATCACTACCATATTAGCCTCTTTTGTAGGACAATGTATACACATCTTAAAGTTCGGTGGGTTACAAAAGTTAGAATGCAATCATCATCTTTTTTTTTTTTTGGCGGTACTGGGGATTGAACTCAGGGGCATTCTACCTCCGAGCTATACCCCCAGCCCTATTATTTTTTTTATTCTTTATTCTGAAACCGAGTCTCACTAAGTTGCGGAGTGCCTCACTAGGTAGCTGAGGCTGGCCGCGAACCCAGATCCTCTGGTCTCAGCCTCCCGAATGCTGGGATTACAAGCGTGCGCCACCACGCCCGGCTTAATCATCATCTTTTGATACAAGAAAATAAATAAGTAAAAATTAAATACTGTAACCCAATATTTGGTATAGACAAATCAGTAGTGTCAACTTCACATATGAAGGACAGCATGGTCTGGTCTTTTTAAAATGCTCAATATGTCATGGTATTTGGGCTAAAGATACCTAGAATGTTACACGTTTCCTTTTTTCTTAAAGGAATACAATATGATCACCATCAAGCTGCTATTGTAATTCATTTTAAGCCGGGGTAAAGTGACCTTTTGGTCCATGGCACAAGTTACATATATCACACTTCTGTCAAATTGAAACCTTCTAAGATATAATGTTTATAAACTACAATACACACTGACCAAGTTGTCAGTCCCTCACAGTTTTTTAGAAAAATATCTACATTTGTCCCTATGGATGTCAAAATGTTACACCATCATTTGTTTAAAAAAAAAAAAAAAAAAAAGATGCACATTCATACTGTGAAGTTATTAGGAAAATACTCTTGCAAATAAACTATATAAAGATAAAATACACTTCAAAAGTATGTGGGTTGTTTTTTGTTTGTTTGTTTGTTTGTTTTACAATATTCTATAAAGTGCAGAGAAATACTAAGGGAAAAACTACTCCCTATAACAAGTTTAATTACAGCAGCTTTTGCATAGCAATACTTAGAGGAAGTTGGACACTTGAGTTTCCTCAGCAAGAGAAAGATGGAAGAGGATCTTCCAATTCAGATTTTTTTTTGGCTGTGAGTCTGCTTTCTTCAGGAATGGTTGCTGATGCCAAATCTCCATTAAGTGTATTTCTTGAACAGTGAACAGGTCCTATTAAGAAATTGATTAAAAGGTTAAACATCTTATCAATATCAACTCCAAGCCTCTGAAAAAACATTTTATGGTTTTTGTTAGGGGCATGAAATTTCTTTCCTGTCAATATTTTGTTTGCTTGTTTTAATAAAGAAAAGTCTAACTTTTCCATTATTGACAGCCATAAGAAGAAATTTCAGTATTCATGAGACAAATTATGAAACTACCTGAAGTAGAGATTTTTGTTTTATTTATTGCTAGAATCATGACTGGCACATAGTGGGCAGTCAAATAATATTAGTGAATTGAATTTAAGCTTTCTAACTAACTATTGCTTTTTCAGTCTGTTTTCATGCTTTCAGTATCCTCCTTGTTTGTTTCTAGGCAAAGAAACCAAAACCATGCCCTATCCAAGATCACACAATTGGCAACAGAACTGAAAGTAAAATCAGATCTTCCTCTTCATTATGAGAGTTTCTGAGCAAAGCTGACAACATACCTCATACTGAAAGTTTCCATCTTTTTAATGGAATGCAACCAGTTGAGCACACTTGGGTGGTCCTGTACCACAGCAGGTGTAATTTTATACATATTGTTTGAATTTACCAAGACCATTTATTACTTTTCTCATTTAAAAAAAAATCTTTAAAAAACTAGAAGCAGTTGTACATTACAAGAAGATTTGCAGATAAAGACTTTCAACTAAGACTGCCAGTTGCAATGTATATACTTTATAAGGAAGAGTACTAATTCTCTGCTTTGTCAACTAATGTGAAACACTAACTTTAGCATAAACAGAAAAATCTAAGGATGAAACATCTGACAACTTCATCAATATAGAGAAGTTCTGGAGAAATTAGATATATGTGTGTGTCTGTATGAGACTAGTTTTGTTACAGTCCTAATGACTAAATTAGAGAATGCAAAATATAAGGCATTTACACTTAAGCTTATAAAAATTGTTTAAAAAATTTCATGATCAGGGTGCCTAGACGAGCTAAGGAAAATGGCTAGCATTTCAAAAAATATAATTTCTCATGAATGATTCTCTTTAAAAAGAAAAAAGTAGTATCTACAGAAAAGCACAAAGAAAAATGAGGAACTCATCAGGAGCTGTGGATTAAGCAAGTCCTGTAAGCCAGGCATGGTGGTACACACCTGTAATCCTAGTACTTGGGAATGTGAGACAGGAGGATTGCAGGTTTGAAGTCAACCTCAGCGACTTAGTGAGACCTATTTCAAAAGCAAAAATTAAAATAGGACTAGGGTGTAGCTCAGAGGTAGGAAGTCCCAGGTTCAATTCCCAGTACCCTCCCCACACACATACACGAAAGTCCTGTAAACACGGTATAAAGAAAAAGAGGAATCAGAATCTATATTGCTTGCTTAAGGCAACACCTTTTTCACATACCCAATCTCTTTACCTTCTCCTTTTCCTTTTCTCTTTCAGGTTTTGCTCAATTAGCCAGGAGTTTTTCCTCCCCTCCTCACCCTTCCCTGGTTCCTTTCTTCTCTTCATGTTTCTACCCATTGTTCCAACTTAAATTCAGAATGGCAGTAAGCATAGAGTAATGTTCTGATCAACAAATAAGTTACTAGTTCTGCTTAAAAAATGAGGAAAAAAAAATATGTCAGCACCTTCTAAATATCTGAAATGGCCAGCAGTCCCATTTAGAATCACTACATTCTACATGAACTCTACATCCTCCTCCAACAAAATCTGTTTAATTTTCTGGTTAAGTAAAACAACTCCATCTTAATGTTCTCAAAATATATTAAACTACTAGAAATACAGCAACATAGTTTTGTCCCATTTCAACAATTAGTTGGGTTCTTCTCTAGACTTACTAAAGAATCTAACCACCATTTAAAGTGTCATTTCCTAAGAGCAGTCAAATTGGTGTTCCAAACAACTGATTTACAAATGAACTCTCAGAACCAATCTGTTCCTTATTTGGGAACTGTATGTAATTTCTGAACTACATGCTTCATAGGAAATAGTAAAGACTAAAAAGTAAAAGTGTATTCGTGATAATGTAATAATAAAATTGGGTATTCTGACACACTTTCAAAGCTTTTTCTCTTCAGAGACAATAGTATTCTTAACATATCACAGACCTTTCCTAATATCACAGTATCTTACCTCTTTAATAAGGGAGAAAATGAAAGAATGCTACTATAACTGATAGTGCAAGACAAAATTATTGTCCTTAGACATACAGACACATAAGTAAAGAAAAGCTGACTTGTTTTCCTTTGGACTTGGAATTTGCCTTTATTTTCCCCCCAAACAATTCATGTTTTCTTTTTTTTTGCGGTACTGGGGATTGAACTTAGGGGCATTCTACCTCCGAGCTACACCCCCAGCCCTATTTTTTATTCTTTATTTTGAAACCGAGTCTCACTAAGTTGCAGAGTGCCTCACTAGGTAGCTGAGGCTGGCCGCGAACCTGGATTCTCCGGTCTCAGCCTCCCGAATGCTGGGATTACAAGCGTGTGCCACCACGCCCGGCTTCATGTTTTCTTAAAAAAAAAAAAAAAAAAATTTTTTTTTTTCAGTACTGAGGATTGAACCCAGGGGCATTCTACCTCCAAGCTACACCCCCAGCCCTATCCAGCCCTATTTGTAATTGTTTGTTTTGTTGTTGTTGTTGTTTGTTTGTTTTGCAATACTGGGGATTGAACCCAGGGGCATTCTACCTCTGAGTTATACCCTCAACCTTATTTTTTATTCTTTATTTTGAAACAGGATTTCACTAAGTTACAGAGGGACTCACTAAATAGCTGAGGCTGGTCATGAACCCAGATCCTCCAGTCTCAGCCTCCCAGGTACTGGGATTACAAGCATGTGCTACCATGCCTGGCTGTTCTTTATTTTGAAACAGGGTCTCACTAAGTTGCAGAGGGCCTCACTAAGTAGCTGAGGCAGGCCACAAACCTGAGATCCTTCTGTCTCAGCCTCCCACCTACTGGGATTACAAGTGTACGTCACCACATCCGTCCTAAAATGTTTTTTAAATACAAATGTAGCGGGAGTAGAAAGATTATGATTTTTTATATATGTGGTATTACAAAGAAATCCTCAGCACTTTTAAGTTAGTATCAGAGCTATTAGTAAGAGGATACATGTGCAACTGTTGATTGTGTGGTGTTAAATTTAGCTCTAAGAAATTAATCCAAGTAAAGTACAGAGCTCCATGTCGGTATCCCACAATTTCAGAAATTACTGAGTCTCACGGCAATATTGTTATTTTTTTAAGAAAAAGGCCAAGGAAAGAGACAAAACCCATCTAACTTACTATCTGGATCTTCAAGGGGAATATCATTACAAGAGTCTGTATCTGAGTAGGTTCTTCTGCGTCGCTGGGATCGGTGAAGTGTAGACACTGGTTCTTTTATAGAGTAGCTACTCCTGCAAATCAAATAAAAAACATTAAATTGTAAAGTCTTAAACAAAGGAAAACACCCATGACTTAACTGGAATTTTACATGGCTTCTCTTAAAATAAAAGAGGAACTATACATTAGCAGCATTCTACTCCTTCAGAGGTCAACTTGAATGAGTAAGTAATCTATTTAGAATTCAACCAGTAACCTAGAGAAAATGACCTCTGAGCTAAACTAAACAGAAAAGGAGAACAATGAAGAAATGACTTCTAGAGTAGAAGGAGGGTCTAGTGAGGTCTAGTGACATGTCAAATGGTTTATAAATATTTGAAAACTAAAAGTTATGAATAATGCAAAGGCAAGTATCTGATCAAAAACAGCAGAGTAAAGGTGATGGGCAAGAAGTTTAGAAAAGATGCTAGAGGAAGATTCACTGACAGCAGCAAGAGAGAAGATAAAGATGGCAAAAAGGAGGCTAGAAAAGTTAGCCTTAAAAATGAGTCTACAAAGATGAACATGGAAGCAAATCACCACCTAACAGCACCTCAGCTTCTATTTTATGACATCCCAACATTACTGTACTTCATGAAAACCTTGAAACATCAGGGAAAACTTTTTTTATTTCTTATTATATCTTATCTCATAAGGCATAAAGGAAAAATATAGCTTGGAAACACTTCTATCATAAAAATAAAGTTTGTCAATGATTGATTAAACTTTCATTTTCCTAGAAAATTCAATTGGCAAAAATCTTAATTCCCTGACAGGGTTGGATATATACATCACTGGCATCCTCTGAGCACATGATGGTTCAAAGATAATACAATTATCAGAAAACAAAACAAAACAATAAGAGCTCAGCACTAAACAGTGTAGAGAAATAAATGTTAATGAAACTATAATTTCATCACTTCCCAAAGAACCAAAAAAAAAAAAAAAACCACAGCAATGTAAAAGAATATCACCTACCAAAATAAGTAAGTTTAACAACCTGAGACATTGGCAAAATGTATTTAGAATGTATATTTTTTAAAAGTGATGATATAAATATATCCTTTAAAATATCACATGGCAGCCGGGCGTTGTGGCGCACACTTGTAATCCCAGCATTCGGGAGGCTGAGACTGGAGGAACTGGGTTCGAAGCCAGCCTCAGCTACCTAGTGAGGCACTCTACAACTTAGTGAGACCCGGTTTCAAAATAAAAAATAGGGCTGGGGGTGTAGCTCAGAGGTAGAATGCCTGAGTTCAATCCCCAGTACCGCAAAAAAAGAAAATATCACATGGCTTTCTCTTTTTAGCAAGATCTTTCTCTCTTAATAAAACTACAGCTCAGCATGAATATATGATGCTACAAAGAGTAAAGTAAAATGAGCCTCTGTTGTAGTGCCACAATATACATAACATGAATTCCATCGCTTGATGTATTTCAAACATCTAAAAAAGCTTCAACACCTTTGGGTTAATTTATTCACTCAGTTTTTCTTTCCTGACTACCTACTGGGGCCAGGCCCTGATACTAAGCACCAGGAGACACACACAGTTACACTGTAAAGAGCAAATCAGTACCAGACCTCACCCATGCAGAGTTTACAGTCCACACCACTATTAAAGGCCCCAAATACTCCCTAACTATGTGTAATTTTGAAAGAATGTGGTCAAAAGAAAAGGTTATTTTACCTCGCTGAACTGCAAGACCCCGGGTGGCTGACAGAACGTTTCATCTAAAAATTAAAAAAAAAACAGCACAGTTCATATCTCAAGTAGGAATAATATAGATCTGACTTATTATTACCATAAATACAATAAATTTATTCAAAGAAAAAAATACCTGGCAAAATCCCTTATCTTTTATAGACTCAAGTAACATCCTTAGCACAATGTCAAGATTTCTCCCTAATAACCATTAATTGGAAACTTCCTTAATACATACCCAAACCACGCTGCATTCTTTTTTCAATACTAAAAGCCACTACACATGCACACGTGCGTGCGCACACATACACACACACACACACACACACACACACACACACAGAGGCGCACTCACGTGCATACAAAAAACTATAAAAACAGGGTATGTAACTAATCCGAAAGTCACACTTTTTGTGATAAGAAGAAATATCTAGCAAGCTAGAAAATATTCTAATAAATGTCTCTTTGTTCTAAAGGGCAGGAGCAGAGTCTGGCAGCAAAGCTTCTTTTTACCATTCATCCTTCAGATAGCTGATACACAGATGTTCTAAGGTGTGGCTTTCATGAAGGACAGTATTAATAATTAAAGAATTTAAAGAACTCAGAAGAACAACCCTAAGCCTTGAACAGGTTTCTAAAGCACATATTTAAAAAGTAAAGAAAAATCTAATTAAGCTCAGCATTTACTATGACAAGTACTAATATGACAAATACACTTTAGAATATCCAACTACTCTATCAAAAAATAAAGGGAGGTAGTTAGGTAAAACAGATCACTGCAAAGTTTAACAAGAAAGCAGAAAAGCAAAGTTTATATGAAAAGTTTAGGATGATTGCTTTTATAAACATGGGCCCAAGAGTCTCACAATAACAGTTTCAACATTTATGTCATACAAAATACTTTTTATATTGGGAACATAAGTCACAAGTTGCTGAGAAATCCCAGTAGAAATGATAACAGACATGACCCATCCAATCTGTCATTCAGTTATTATAGTTTCTTATATAGAAAATACACATATGACTTCTCTGAAGGCATTTCATGAGAAGTTCAATGCAAAACTGAGGAGCATTGAGATGTTTTTATTGCATTTGACTCTAAAAAGTATTACCTCTAAAAAAAATAACCTCTGAGTACCTCTTATGTGTCAACTTTAGGAACATAGCACTAGACATCCATCTCAAAAGATTGGTTTCTTTGTTCAACTATACATGTCATTTAACAGTTTATAGCATTTTTACAATTGTTCTAAAAAGCAATATTGTCAAACTGTGTTCTACTAACCCCCAGAGACCCATGAGAGGCATTCAAAGATAAGCAAAAGGATTCAACTGTCAAATAAATTTCAGAAACACTGCACACTAGCTCTCTGTCTCAGAGATTCATAATACACTTCAGCATCAAAGAGGCTCTGAGAAGTCCTAGTAGACTGTCCCTATCAGATCAGGACAGAAAAATCCAATTCATTAAGTCAACTAAAACTTCCCAAATTAAACTAATTAATTTTTATGATATACCTGTGTCAGAAGACACTATTAGTCCATCATACACCAATTAGAAAATAATGATCTAAATAAATTCAAGTAATAATCTTTTCTAATCTCACATAACTAAATTTGCTGAGCTAGATAAGAGAACCCAGGAATAAAGTTGACCCTAGTCTTCTAACAATAAGGTTTCAGTTAATTGCTAAAACAATAACCATGTGCCATTCTTTCTCCTACAAATGGGCTCCTAAAAACACTGATGAAGCCGGGCGTGGTGGCGCACGCTTGTAATCCCAGCATTCGGGAGGCTGAGACCGGACGATCCGGGTTCGCAGCCAGCCTCAGCTACCTAGTGAGGCACTCCGCAACTTAGTGAGACTCGGTTTCAAAATAAAGAATAAAAAATAGGGCTGGGGGTGTAGCTCGGAGGTAGAATGCCCCTGAGTTCAATCCCTAGTACCGCAAGAAAAAAAAAAAAAAAAAACACTGATGAAAAAAAATTGGTTTTATCAAACCTTATCGAACCTCCTAGTTCCCACAGTATGCAGGAGCAAGTTTATTACCCTGAAAAGAACAATGAATCCACCACCCCAGCAGAAAGAGTTCTCATTGCTCAGAGCAATCAGGAAGTGAAAACCTAACAACAAACACCTAGCATTAAGTAGGTCAAATCCTTTGCAATGACCCTCTGATAGAGAATGACACTTTCTTTTACAGATGAAGAAACTGAGGACCAGAGAGATAAGTAACTTCTCTACTTGAAGGCTTAATCCAAATGCTGACAACAGAATACTGTTTTCACTGTAACATGTCTCAAGTCCCTTCCAACTCCTTTTTAAGATCTGCTTAATCGTACCTCAGTGTGAGTAAAACATTACCCCACTGTAAAGTTTTTATAAAGCAGATGTATGCTCTCAGCATTTTCTCTGTGCTAGCAAATACAGTGCATTATAATATTTTCCCGGCAAAGGAGATAAATGAATGCAGCAGCTCAGGGGCAGGCTACACACAGCTCCTCAGAGGGGAAGGACATTAGGCCACTTGCACACATGCTGAGCTCCTTGCAGAAGAAGATCCTATATCAAACACAAGTACAAACAAAAACATTGAACCTTTTGCTTGTTTCCTCCCTTAAAAAGAAAAACAGAAGAAAACACAGACACAATATTAGTAGAGGAAAAATAAAACATTCCAACCATTTGCACAGGAGAAGGTGACACAGGAGAAACTAAGGGATCCGGATGGGGCAGTTGAAACATCTCAGGTTTAAACTTGGCATTTGCTATCTTCACACACTCCTCAAGTGTTGTGATGAATGTATTACACGTGGCACTAAGCAGAGAAGAAGCTTCATTCATATTCTGCAAAATCATACAAATAAAGACTTTAACAGACACACACAGCTATGTAGAATCATACATATCTGTATAATCAAGTGATGAAACATTTTCTCCGGTGGACACATGACTAAGTTATGTTTAAATAATCTAGGAATTTATTTAAAATATACTACCTGATAACATTAAAGCAATTCATGAATATGAAATGTCTGTTTCTTAGATAAACAAAGTATGAAATTAGATTCCCAGAAAAAACAAATTTTGCATTTAAACCAAATATATTGAAAAATTATGTTCAAAACTTCACCTCAGCTGGCCGTGGTGGCGCAGGCTTGTAATCTCAGTATTTGGGAGGCTGAGACAGGAGGATCTGGGTTTGCGGCCAGTCTCAGCTATTTAGTGAGGCCCTCCGCAACTTAGTGAGACCCTATTTCAAAATAAAGAATAAAAATTAGGGCTGAGGATGTAGCTCAGAGGTAGAATGCCCTGGGTTCCATCCTCAGTACTGAAGAAAAAGAAAAGAAAACTTCACCTCAATACTTAGTGAGGTCCTCTACAACCTCTAAACCTTAGTGAGATCCTGTTTCGAAATTAAAAATAAAATAGGACTGGGGGTGTCGCTTAGAGGCAGAATACCCCTGTACCACCACCACCAAAAAAAAAAAAAAAAAAGTCACTTTAGAGAAACCTAATCTAAACTGTAATTTTCTAATTCTCTATCAGAATTCACAGCTGTGGAACATCATTAGTGGCAGCACAATTCATGCCTTTCCTATACCCTTGCTCTCACTTCCTCCTTGGTAGAATAAAAATCCCAATTTTGTTCAGCAGAGTAAAGTGCCCAGACTCTGAGGGATGAATAGAATGAACCAACCCAGTCTTGGCAGCCATAATCCTTTATCAAATGCTTACTCTCCCCTTCATTTCCTTTGCACTAGACAAAAAAGAAAAGAGAGAAGCCACCTGGGAAGTTTCTAGGATTTTTGTTCCCTAATTAAAAAACAAAGACAGCAAGTTGAGAAAGTCTCTCTACCTTGGTCACCCTACTGCTTCTTGCCTGTTTGACCTAGACACTCACTCACCTTGAAGCCTGAGGCATAAGAAGAAATACCCAACAGACCAAGAATAGCAGAACAGCCTGGGTCCCCAGGTCTCAATGAACTGTGGGAGCAGTGTAGAGTACCTCCCTCCAGGGGGACTGTGGGGAACACTGCAGTGCTGGTGGGTTTAATGGGCCCCAGATCAAGCTCAGCCTTCCTCACATGAGACTCTTCCCCAACAGGAGAGGAAGACCACAGGAGAGGGAAGACTTCTTCTCCCATTCTATCACATTAGGCAAAAGAGAACTGGGAACCATACTGGACTTCCACCCAGAGAGCAGAGGCCTCACTGGTCCTCTTCCCCAGAAAGGGTGAGCCGATTTCATAGCCAGATCCCACTAATCTGAATTTTGAATCCTTGATCACTGTTCTCAGGAGAACTTTAAAAATTTTTCATAAGGATAAGTTATTAACTCTCAGTAGTTGCAGTTAAGACCTTATTATCAAAAGACAGAGAACAGAAGCTGTGCAATGAATTCATGCAGTTGCCTAAAAGGTAAAGTATGGAATGCTCCCACCTGCCCCAACCCCAAACTATCAGAATGGCTGAAAAGATATGCCTCAATTCCCCAGAGTAATGCTTGACTCTGGCCACAAAACACATAACCTAGAAGGCACTACCAATTCCCAGAGTCTACAGTCAGGAAAGTCCAGAACAGTTGGAAATAACTCATCATAAAATGCTTCTCTCTCATCCTATGGAATGACTAAGAACACTCCAGTGTAGTGCAAGGCACAACCAGACACAAAGGGATCCTCTTTGTTATACCTCTATGCTGGGAGATGAGTGATTCTCATCATGATGAACAAATTCCTGGATTGTATGAACCTGCTGCATTAGGAGGTCACAGTAGAGGCGAAGTTCAGACATTTTGGTTTTCAGAGATTCGCTGGTTTCACTTATTTCTGCAAGCAACATATATAAACATTAAATCATTTTCATATTTCTTGGATAATACAACAAAATATAATCATTTTTAAAGTGAGGCAATAAATACAAATACCTACAGCTTAAGAGATGTACAAACATGAAAATAGGATCATAAAAGCGCTAAGAAACATCTTTTCTTTAAATAATTGAGGGAAAAAAATTGAGTCATATTTCTGCCATGAAGTTTACATATTAATTTCCAGAGACAAAAGGACAAAGGTGATAATCACTGGATGTTTTATACAAGATATTTCTACTCCATTATTCATCCTCTTTCATGAAAAGTACCTACATTTCCCCTTTTGTGAACTGGTTTTTTTGTTTGTTTGTTTGGTTGGTTGGTTTTTGGTTTTTGGTCTAACACACAGCTCTTTTTTCTTAATAATACACAAATTGAGCCAGGCATGGTGGTGCACACTTGTAATCCCAGTACTTGGGAGGCAGAGACAGGAGGATTGCAGGTTCATGGCCAGCCTTAGCTACTTAGTGAGGCCCTCCACAACTTATTGAGATGTTTCAAAATAAAGAATATAAAATAGGGCTGGGGGTATAGCTTGGAGGTAGAATAACCTCTGGGTTTAATCCCCAGTACCACCAAAAAAATATACACACACACACACATACACACACACACACACAAATTGAAAATCTCTGAACGTTCTTACACATAAAGATAGTAATCTTTGCCAAGCATAGTGGCATGCACTTATAATCCCAGTACTTGGGAGGCTAAGACAGGAGGATCTCAGGTTCGAGGACAGCCTCAGCAACTTAGTGAGATCCTCAACAATTTAAAGACCTTGTTTCAAAATAAAAAATAAGCCGGGCGTGGTGGCGCATGCTTGTAATCCCAGCATTCGGGAGGCTGAGACCAGAGGATCCGGGTTCGCGGCCAGCCTCAGCTACCTAGTGAGGCACTCCGCAACTTAGTGAGACTCGGTTTCAAAACAAAGAATAAAAAATAGGGCTGGGGGTGTAGCTCGGAGGTAGAATGCCCCTGAGTTCAATCCCCAGTACCGCAAAAAAAAATAAATAAATAAATAAATAAATAAAACGGCTGGGGGTATATAGCCTGGAGATAGAATGCCCCCCTGGGTTAAATCCCCAGTACCATACCCACATACATACATACACATACACACACACACACACACACACACACACACACACACATATTATATTGCAAATAAAATAAAGATCTTATATACTGCAAACGTTTTTCTAGTTGTTAGCTCCCTTTCAATTTTCTTTATTGTACAGTTTGGCATACTATGCTTAATTTTCATATAATTAAAAATATTGTAAATAAGCACTTATTTTCTTCTATTCCTTTCACAGCTTCATTATACTGTTTTAATAAGAGCTTATTTTCTTTTTCTTAAAAACTCTAGACAAGCCAGGCGTGATGGCACACGCTTGTAATCCCAGCATTTGGGAGGCTGAGACCGGAGGATCCAGGTTTGCGGCCAGCCTCAGCTACCTAGTGAGGCACTCCGTAACTTAGTGAAACCCTGTTTCAAAATAAAGAATATAAAATAGGGCTGGGGGTATAGCTCGGAGGTAGAATGCCCCTGAGTTCAATCCCCAGTACCGCAAAAAAAAAGGTATAAAGTGAAAAGTGAGTCTCTTTCTCATAAATTCTCTTTCTGAAAGTAACAACCAATTCTTACGTATCTTTCCTAAGTAAGCCAATGAATACTACTACTATATTTAATTTTGACTGCTTTTATCAATGATCATTTAACTTTGGGAATTTCTTCACAACATTAAAATTTCTTATAAACATTTTACTGGACACATAAAATATCTACCAATGGAACCACTAATTTACTGAACCATTCGCCTAAATTTGTACCTTTACATTCCTTACTAATTTTTTTACCATGATAACCTATGCATGTAAATCTTTTGCTGTATAACTGACTATTTCCTTGAGATAGATTACTAAAAGTGGACAGGGCAATATATATTTATGTTTTAAAAAATACGCTTACCACAAGGAGAAAAATTCTAGATACCTTTTTCCTTTTTAGTCCTCGTATCAGTTAAACATGCTTTGGAGCTCCCCAAAGCAACCAGCCACCTCTGTCTTTCAGCTGCATTTACCGCCTTCATATAGAAATGCTGCTCTCCTGGAATAATTAATTCCATTCTTGTGTTGTCTGCTGAATGGACTATGATAAACAAAGGACAAATACAGTTATGGACAAGCATAACTATATAAGCAATCTGGGGAGCATCAAATCATTACTCTTACACAATATTAAATGCTTCAAACACCTAACACAAAAGCCATGACTCAATACAGGCACTGCCACTCACAGAGGCCACCCAGTGGCACCTTAAAATTCGCCATTCTCGCATAGATCCAAAGTGACAATAGTGCCAAAGAGATGACAGATAGGAAAAAGAAAACAGGAATTAATTAACTGCTGAGAAATGAGGCCCTCCCTTAAGTCTACCTATATACCACTTTAAACACATGTACAATGAATTCACAAATATCACCTATGTTTTACTGAGAATACTAACACTGAAAGAGCCCTACTAGTAGTCAATCTGAAATGAAGATGAGGAATCAGATGTGTAGCTAAGGAATATGCATCCAAAGTAGAAAAACCTCTTTTGTCTCCTTGGCTAAATCTTACAAAGAATTACCAGGAAGCTGGGTGCAGTGGCACATGCCTGTAATCCCAGTACTTAGGAGGCTAAAACAGGAGGATTGCAGGCTCAAGGACAGCCTCAGCAAGCAGTGAGACTATAATCAACCAAGAGAGACCCTGTTTCTAAATAAAAATAAAAAATAGGGCTGGGAGTGCAGCTCAGAAATAGAGAAGTAGAATGCCCCTAGGTTCGATCCCCAGTAAAAAAAAAAAAAAAAAAACAGAATTACTGTGAAATTAGCAATCTGGTCCTGGGAAATTAACACAATGCATTAGCTGCTGCTTTGGTTTCCCTATATAAGAAAATGCACAGAACAGTAAGATGACTCTGGAGTATCTGACAGCTGTGAGCAAGAGCTCACCATGTCAAAAGAACTACCCTCACCAAGGACAAGGACTCAAGCTACAGAGGAGAAATGGGAAAGGCCTGAAGGGAAGTCAACATTCACTGCTCTCGTGCTCCAATATTTCCTTCCATTCTCTCTATTTATTTATTTATTTATTTTGCGGTACTGGGGATTGAACTCAGGGGCATTCTACCTCCGAGCTACACCCTCAGCCCTATTTTTTATTCTTTATTTTGAAACAGGGTCTCACTAAGTTGCGGAGTGCCTCACTAGGTAGCTGAGGCTGGCCGCGAACCCGGATCGTCCGGTCTCAGCCTCCCGAATGCTGGGATTACAAGCGTGCGCCACCACGCCCGGCTTCCATTCTCTTTAGAATTCAATACTTTTCAATATCGTCTAATTTCATAGTGTCATAGTGCCTACCTCCACCCTATACACTCCAACCACACATACAAATGAACCAATGGTCCATGAAACCTTACTGAGAATTGCAGCATAACCTATTTATTGCTTTATATCTCTCCTTTTGGAAGAAATCTCTATCACCCAGAAGAGTGTACCTCCAATTGAGCAGAGAACCAAAGCTTAGGACTCCAACTCTGAACTTTATAAAACCCAACAGAGCTGGACCCATCATTTTTAGAGCTCAGTTTCCAATCTTTACAGTACCTGTCTGAGAATGAAATACAATGTATGGGGATGCAACATAGATGCTAAAGTGGCATCCACAAAAAATTATTTGTCATACCCAAAATGGAAAACTAGCAAAAGTATTTTGAACTTCAATTCAAGGTAGATTTATAAAGGGAGAATTATCAAATTTTGTGTTTAACTACGATAAATATCATTCCTAATTGCTAGGGAAATAAATGCTAGAAAATCCCTACATGGTTAGAAATTTTGTTGCCTCACTTGGAGCACACTTTACTACCTAACCTCGAATTCCTCTAATTTCATTTTTTTACTTACCTTTAATTTCACAAACTGCCATCTTTATACTTCCTTTGCTCCCCTTGCAAACATCATCCTGTGAATCATAGTAGGACAGGATTCCATTATCTAAAACAAACCACCGAGGCTGCCAACCTAAAAAGATCATAAATAAGGAAAGGTTAATTAGAAATTTCTTTCATCACATTGAAAACTGTGATTTCAAACCTTGCCATACATATTCTTTCTTGGCTCTCAAGTAACATTCTAACAATGAAATTTTTAATAGCCAATATTTGCTCAAAGTGTCCTTGGCAAGGCAATCTCTAGAAGAGCATAAAGTAACATTTTTATTCTAGCTCACAACCTTCTAATTAGTAAATCATAAGATCCATCCTCAGGGACAGCCCTACCGACATGGGTACAACATAACTATCCATTTCCTAAAAGAGAACAGAGTTGGGCTTATGAGGTATGGACTGAGTATCTGTTATCTAACATGGATCAGAAGTGTCTGGAATTTCAGATTTTGGAATGCTTGCATATGCAAAATGAGATACCTTGGGAATGGGACCCAAATCTAAACATGGAATTTACTTCTTTTAGGTACACTTTATACACATACCCTGAAGGTATTTTTTTCTTCTTCTTCTTTTGTACTCGGGATTGAACCCAGGGGAATTCTACCTCTGAGCTACATCCCCAGTCCTATTTTATTTTATTTTACTTTTTGAAAGACAGTCTGACTAAGTTGCTAAGGCTACCTGGGAACCTGTGATCCTCCTATCTCAGCCTCCCAAGTACTGGGATTAGAGGTGTATGCCACACTCCTGGCTGCCTGAGGGTAACTTTACACAATATTTTTGGTTCTGACTGTGATTTGTCACATGAAGTCAGCTGTGGAATTTTCCACTTGTGGCATCAAATTGGCACTCAAAGTTTTGGACTTTGGAGCAGTTAAGATTTCAGATTACTGATTCTTAACTTATAATGGGGGGGAAAAAAAACAGAAAAAGGGATTTTAGCCCCATTCTACTATCATTCTTGATGGACAGCCTGGGACAAATCTTTTCATTTCAATAAATCTCTTAAGATACCCAGTCTCCAAAACAACTGGGTTGAATGAGATGATCTCTCTAGTGTAACCTAGCCCTCTAATTCTACAATGTGACCTTCCCTTCTCTTAGTAAACATGTTGCCTAAGCAAACTCTTTTGTACACAATGAGAGTTAAATGAATTCCCATCGTTTACATGGATGATATACCCTGTGGTAAAAATGTAGATCCCTCATGTCTCCCTTTCCCTTCTCTGCTTCCCCACAGCTAAGGCAGAAATGCTACAAAGTCTAATCATCGATTTGATATTTACTCAACAACTATAGTACATAAGTGTCACAGACTTGGCTCTTAAGTAAAGTTGGTAACTAGGATAATGGCTTCCATCAGTGCCCAACTCTCATTCCTCTTGAAAGCCAAACTCCATGTTCCCTGTGATCTTATCAAGCATGCTACTAATAACAGTTCATTGACTAATAACATAGTGTCCCTCTTCTTGTTCTTTCTGTAACTATTAAGTCACAATTCACAAGTATTCTAGACTAAAATGTACCTCCTTTTAAACTGTGCATGTTTAAATCCTGCTTACTTTGACTATAAATTGCTATATGATTAATAAATTCAGTTTTTCCAGGGTCATACAATACCAAGACAGGACAGATGAGTAAATTATCCTAAATCTCGATACAGACTCAGGACTTTCCTCTCCAAAAGACCTGTAACACGTGTGTGTGTGTGTGTGTGTGTGTGTGTGTGTGTGTGTGTTTACTGGGGAGTGAACCCAGGGGCATTCTACCTCTGAGCTACACCCCCAACCCTTTTTTTAAGTTTTTCTATTTTGAAACAGCAATCCTCCTGTCTCAGCCTTCCAAGTATTGGGATTACAGGCTTGCACCACCATACCCAGCTCTGTAACATTGTTTAAATGATAGTGCTGAGTCATCATAAAAAGTTTAAATTTTTGTGTAAGACAGGGAATACCGTAATATAGCCCATAATAAATCAAACAAATCAAGTAAGTTTCAGATAACTTGGACATTTTTATGAACACTATTTGCTAATGAGGCCTGCCAAATTAGAAGGTAATTTCTTTCAATACATGGACTTTGTCTTGTTCATCGCTGTATTCCTAGCAATTAGAATGGTGCCTGGCATATAACATGTGCTAATAAAATGTATCTCTCAAGTGTCTTAAAGAATAAATGAACACCAGAAACTGCAATCCATGAGTATAGACATGAAATATTATCCACAAGAATATATTGTATTGGCCATGTATAGAAATGACAGATTATCTTTCCAAGTACTAATTCACTCTAGCAAACAAATTACAAGCAGGGTGTGGTGAGAATATACTCCTCTATACAAATTTGATGAGCTTATAGGACAAAGTATGATTTTAGAAAGCTGGATTACTACAAGCAATTCAGTATCTCTTTAAAACAAATATTGAAGCTGGGTTTAGTGACTCAGGAGGAGGATCCCAAGGTCACAATCAGCCTAGGTAATTTATAACAGTCCTATTCTCAAAATAAAATAAAAAGGGCTGGTGATGTAGCTCAGTGGTAGAGCATTTACCTACCATGATGAAGACCCTGGGTTCAATTGCCAGTACTGCAAAAAAATTTTAAAAAGGAAAAAAACACCCACACAAACATTGACCAAATTGACCAAATTTGTAGTAACAAGAAAGCTATGGTTGAATATATTAATTTAACCAAATCTGTTAATTATCTCTATGCACCTTTTTGAAGAAATATTCAATGTAACAATCAGAGTCATACATTTATACAAGAGGACTTATTTGTGAAAAAGATTCATAAGTTATTCCTTTTTTTATTCCTCTTTTAAAAAACCATTTTTATCTCAAACTACCAAATATTACTGAAATTCTTATTCTACACTCTCAAATAACATGGTCAATATATTAGAGGGTTCTTAAGAAAAAAACAGAGTATAAACAGCTACTCATCCTTCTGACTCAAGATGAACTAAAATTAATAATCAGCATATGGTACAGCCAAATTTAAATTTCAAAAATTGAATTCTTCCCAACCAAAGATTTCACTTCAGCAAGCTCTACACTGCTTACTAGAAGTTAACTAAAATGTTCTGCAAAGACTAACACCTAAAGCACATGTGGTTAACAGCTTAACCAGGCGGTACTCAGTGCCACAGGAGATGAGGAAACCACCAACAAGACCACTTTTCACCCCGAGTGAAATTTCACCTTAAATTATGACTCATCTCAGCAATTTGTTCATTGCTCTGGGCTAAGAATATATGGTTCTTCTAGCATGATCTAGAGCACAGCACTTTGTCTCAACCAGTATAACTGTGCTTCTCACAGTCATCTAAATTACAGGAAACATTGAAAAATAAGGCAAAATGAAATATACTTTTTAATTTTGCCTTATTTTTCAATGTTTCCTGTTAAATCCGTTATTTATAGAAAGAAATTGTTTGATTTTTAGTTTGAATAAAACATCAGTGTTATCATAAACACTAAAGCTTTTGCTACTGTATATCTGATTTTGGCAATCTAATTTATCAAGAAACAGGGACAACTACAGCTCTGTACTTATGCCTTAAAGTGTTTTTATGCAGATTTCATACAAGATCAGGTGCACACAAGTTGAATGTACCATACAATTAGTGAAGGGTTCAGTACTTTGGGTGGACTAGGTTGGCAGCAAGTCAATATTTGCCTGTTATGCTTGACCATGAAATCTGTCTACTATCTGCACTTATTTTTTTCTTTTTTTTTTTTTTTTTTGCGGTAGGGGGATTGAACTCAGAGGCATTCTACCTCCTAGCTATACCCCCAGCCCTATTTTTTATTCTTTATTTTGAAACCGAGTCTCACTAAGTTGCGGAGTGCCTCACTAGGTAGCTGAGGCTGACCCGATCCTCTGGTCTCAGCCTCCCAAATGCTGGGATTCCAAGAGTGAGGCACCACGCCCGGCTATCTGCACTCATTTTAAATATATTCCCCTTCCTCTAACTTGGAAAGATAATAGAATTCAGGAGTTGGATAACTCCTTGCAGATAATTTTATTCAGGATGAAACTGTTGATCACCCTGGTCTTCCTTATCAGACTGAGATCCTGAGAGAAGAAGCCACTTGCCTTTAGTGTTGGTTGGTAGCAGACTGCACTTCCATTCTCTTTGTGTGTGTGGAAGGGGGGGGGCACTGGGAACTAAACCCAGGGGCATTCTACCTCTGAGTTACACTCCAGCCCTATTATTATTATTATTTTGAAACAGACTCTCACTAAGTTGCAGAGTACCTCACTAAGTTGTTGAGGCTGGTGGTGAACCTAAGATCCTCATGACTCAGCCTACCAAATATTGGGATTACAGGTGTGCACCATCACTCCCAGCTTCACTTCCATTCATATTTAAAGTGTTCTTCCAAAGCCAGGCGAGCCATCAATGCCTTGGAAAGGGGCCCTTCCCTGCAAGTCTCCTTTCTACAGAAACTCCTAACTCTCTAGGGTTCTTCCTTCAAACCCACCTCTGGTGAAAACTTACTTGCCTGCAGCTCCATTTCTGTGTATTGTACTTCCTCCCACTGTTTCTCACTTACCTGAATCCCCAAATGTAAGGACATTTCACTGAAAACAAGTCCCTAAGAGAACGTTATCTGGGCACAGATTCCAAAACCATGCTTTTAAGTTCAAACAACCTCCACAAGTAAATGTTTAAAAGACTGTTAAGAAAATTAAAAGAAATATAGAAAGCAAGCCTTAAAATTACGTCTTGAGCAGGACACTGTAACGCACACCTGTAATCCCAGTACTTTAGAGGCTAAGACAGGAGAATTGCAGGTTAGAGGCTAGCCTCAGGCATTTAGCGAGACCCTGTTTCAAAATTAAAAAAAGGCTGGGGATGAAGCTCGGAGGAAAAATGCCCCTGAGTTCAATTCCGAGTATCAAAAAATAAATCTTGGTCCTAAAGGGTCCAATCCAGTCCAATACCCCCCAACAACTCAATTATTAACAAATCGCTATTAAGTGTGAATGAGGACACAGATTGCAACACGCTCGGGGTGACAGGAGATTACTCAGGAGGCTACACACCATGACCAGAACTATTACCACACAGCGAAGAAGTACTCCGGTGCACTTTCCATCCTCTGGAAGGTGCGCAGTCTCCAACTCTCCTCGCAGAGGCCAGGGGGCTCCACCAGAGGCGGAGGGAGGGACGGAGCCCCGGGCTCGCCTGGGGAGTCGCTGCGGGCCAGGAAAGGAGGGAGCCCGGCCCCGTCCTCCCCGCCGAAGCCGGCGCCTGCCCAGCCTCCCGGGGCACGCGATACCTGTGAGATAGTTGGTCCACTTGTACAGAACCCCCTCCATGCTTCAGAGCCCGGCCGCGCGCATCCTCCTGGCCCGGCGCCGGCGCGGATGGGTAGGCGCGGGCTGGGGCGGCCCTCCCGGCCCCGCCGCCGCCGCCGCCGCCTCCGCCGCGCCGGGACGTGGCGGCCTTAGAGGCCGGGCCGGCGGGCGCCGCGCGCAGCTGGGGGGCCGCGGGCCGCGGGCGAGGGCATGTCGGGGGGCTCGGCGGCGACCCTGGCGGCGGCTCGAACGCGCCCGCGGCCGCCCTCCCGCTCGCACTTCCGCGCCCGGCGCTCCGGCCTCCCGCCCGCCCGCCCGCCTTCCTTCCCCCGGGCTCCCGGTTTGTTTTCATTGACCCCGACGTCGCTTTCACTTCCTGGATGAAAGGGGCCGGCCCGTCCCGAGAAACCCCTCCCCGGCGGCGGGGCTGGCGGAGCGGGAGCGGGCGCGGCCTGGCGTCCCGCCGCCCAGCCCCAGGCTGCGCCCAGGCGAGGCGACGCCGGCCTCCCGGGCCTCCCCGCCGGGCCTCCCCGGCCTCTACCCCCTGGCTGCGTGGTCCAGGCGGCGCGCGCAGCTACCGGCGCCCCGTCCCGCAGGCTTAGGGCGCGGGGGCTGGGGGCAGAGGGGCGTGCTGCCAGTAAGCCTCAGCTCCTTTGGGGTTTTAAGAAAATTAAAGGCTTCCGATTTCTTTCCGGTTTTGTTCTTTTGGTACTGGGAGTTGAATCCAGCGGCGTTTTATCAACAAGCTACACCCACCCCCAACCCAGTTTTATTTTTTACTTTGAAGCAGGGTCTCACTAAGTTTGTGAGGGTCTTGCTAAATTGCTAGGGCTGGCGGCGAATCTACGATCCTCCTGTCTAAGCCTCCCAAGTACCAGGATTCCAGACACGTCATCGCGCCCAGCAAAGCTTTCCGTTTCTGTGTGTTTGGTATTCTCTCACTCCGGGGGTCTGAGAAACTGTCTTCTAGGAAGGCAATGTGCGGCCAGCTGATGGTCCTCCAGCAAAGAATTGTCACTATGCCAATACGTGACCGTGGAGACCCACAATTGTATTTATAATACAAAACATGGAACTTAAACTTTGGAATTTTACTTGAAATATAGGACCATTTTGTATGGGTATAGTACTGAGGATAGGACCCTGGCCTTATGCATGGTAGGCAAGCACTCTACCACTGAGCTACATTCTCAACCCTTTTAAAAATTCCTTATTTTGGCACAGGGTCTTTTGGCCTGAAACTTTCAGTCCTCTGGCCTCAGCCTCCCGAGTAGCTGGAATTACAGGCATGCATCACAACCTTTTATGATTTTTTGGAAATCCTGCTTGGAAGTGATAGTCGCCTTACTATCACTGGAGAGTCATTTTCAGATTTACAGAATTTTGCAAACTCAGCAATCACATAAAGCAAGTTTAGTTCGCATGGAGGTAAACTAACACCTCTACTCACATTCTAATCCAAGCCTTCCTTGAAGGCTTTCTGGTTTGGGTTGACTGGGTTTTCACTTGGAAGTAAGGGCAATTGATAGATGAGATGCATAGATGAATATGTAGTAAATCGAATACAGTTCAAGAATGTTTACTGTAAAATTCTACTGTTCTGTATATTTGAAACGTTTTCATACTGAAATGGGAGTAGGGAGTTGTATCCAACAGACTTGGCCCAACCTCTGCTGTATATTAGCTGTTAGATTGGAACAAAAATGGTCAATACTCAAGTCTCCTCATCTGATGAGACTAAACAAAATCTCATGGCCATTAGCAAGAAAAACGTTGTTTCTCAGCCCACCTGCACCTCTGCACTACTAGAGGCCCTAGGAATCAAGGGTGGTCTCTTGTGATGGGGAACAGAAACGCAAGCCTGCAGTAGGTTTGGAGTCCTGGAGTCCAGAGGCAGGGTTGTCTCCAGTCCAGATGCAGTCTGGAACCCCTTAATGCATGACTCCAACCCCAAGAAAGCGCTTCAAGACCACCCCAGAAACACCTAGAGAACAACTGCTAGCCTATTTTCACTCTATTCTTCCAGAATACCCCCTCCGCCGTCCCAGTTCCCTAGGGACTTTAGAAGCCTTTTGAACCCAGAAATGACAATCTTATTTCCTAACTTTAGGACATCCTGCCGCCGGCCGTTTATCTCGTCTTTTGCCAGTTTATTTTAGGAAATGCGAGTGTTACTACCGAACCCCGGAGGAAACCGGCTATAAAAGATACAAACTTAGTGAGAAGAAGCAGTGCGAGTGTGAAGTGCTACCTTGGCGATGGAGGACCGCCAGTCCGAACACTCCAGGCCAGGACACACTCCTGGCCCCACATCTGCAAAATACTACTCTAGCAGCTGGCCCGGAGGGGCGGGGCCTCGAGAAACCCCGCCCCGTCCCTATCTGACGCAGGACAAAGCCTGCCACGCGTCGAAATTCCTCTGGGTAGGGTCACCCGGCAATTATGACCTGCGGTGGGCAGCGCAGTGATCTTGTAGGGCCTACTCCGAGAAGGATGCATTTCTTATCCAGATTAGTCTTTTTCTTCTACCTGTGGGGCTTTTTTACTACTCAGGGACAAAAGAAAGAGGAGAGCACAGAAGTGAAAATAGAAGTTTTGCATCGTCCAGAAAACTGCTCTAAGACCAGCAAGAAGGGAGACTTGCTAAATGCCCATTATGACGGCTACTTGGCTAAAGATGGCTCAAAATTCTACTGCAGGTAAGAGATGCTGCAAACTGCTTCCGCGTCCAGTTGTTGCGCCAAATCTTGCCTCCCTCTGCTAACCAGAAGCCTGAGTGATTGGTGGTTTTGTCGTTAAGTTTTGTTACCAGAAAGTTGAACCATCTCATAATTTTTTAAAAATAAGATCAAATGACAGTAGTTCCCTAGTTAACTGAATGTGTGTGTGTGTGTGTGTGTGTGTGTGTGTGTATGTGTATGTGTATGTGTATGCGTATGTGTATGTGTGGTAATGGGGATTGAACTCAGAGGCATTCTACCTTTGAGCCACACCCCCAGCCCCATTTTATTTCTTTTTTGGAAACAATAAGATGAATTTCTTGATGAGTCTCACTATTTGCTGCGGCTGACCTCTAACCTGAAATCCTCTTGTCTCAGCCTCCCAAGTGCAAGGATTACAGGCATGCACCTCCACGCCCTACCCTAACTGAATATTTTTAAAATATTGAAAATTATGGCTCAAGAAATGATATAAATATACACTACACACACACACACACACACACACACACACACACACACACACACATATCCTGACCACCACCACTAACCTTCGTAGTAGTAAATCAAGGGGCGGCTGCCTGTAAGGATATTCATGCTTTCTCTTTGCGTGAATTGAGGTCTCTAAGGAGAATTGGAGTCTCATAGGCTAGCTAAGGAGATTTTATTCTGGCATTTAGGCTGGGGGGTTATTTTCTAACCATTACAGCAATGACTGACCTGGTAATTTCTGCTGGGGCCCAGGACTTTCTACCTGCTATTATTTCATGAAATGCCTACTCTGATTTAATAGAAGATGGTTTCTTACTCTGAGTCAGAATGTCCTCCCTTCATCAGTGCTATTACCCTAGATAGTGAGGATTGGGGAAATTAAGTTCTTCTCATTTAGAAAGAAAATATGCAATTATAAATTACCATTAAAATGACATTTTGAGACTAAATCTGCCCCATTATTTTTTAGAATAAACTCAAAGAAGTTAAATGAGTTATTTGTACAAGCCATACAGCTAAGGCTGGAGACCCATCAAAAATTAACTGTTGAATAGTTTTTATAACAATGACACTAAAAAAGAAAATGAGATGACTCCTAATGACTAGCTTTGGGCAAATCATACTTCCTTCTGCCAATTATAGGCAAGTTTGAGCCAAATACCCTTCCAGGAGATTAAAAAACCAATGTGAAAAGAGACGAGTACTAAAGTGGGAAAAGAGACTCCTGTTTTAAATTATAAATAAATGCCCCAGTGTATTTTAAAGTTTGGCTTCTTGAAATCAACTTACCTAAGTGTTCTTTTTTATTATAGCCGGACACAAAATGAAGGCCACCCCAAATGGTTTGTTCTCGGTGTTGGACAAGTTATAAAGGGCTTAGACATCGCTATGATGGATATGTGCCCTGGAGAGAAGCGAAAAGTGACTATACCCCCCTCGTTTGCATATGGAAAGGAAGGCTATGGTAAGGTGTTTAATATTCATTTCTCTTTAGTTATGTTTACAAATAAAACATAGACTTCCGAACTAAAAGCAGAATCTCAAAGGAATATCTGTATCCCCGTGCTCATAAGCAACATTATTCACAATAGCCAAAAGGTGTACGCCACCCAAGTGTTCTTAGAGAAGTTGATAAACAAAATGTGGTATATACATGCAATGAAATATTGTTCAGCCTTAGAAAGGAAGGACAGTCTGACCCATGCTGCAACATAGATGAGGACATTATGCTAAGTGAAATAAGACTGACCCAGAAAGATAAATACTGTATGATTCCATTTATATGAGATACAAAGAGTAGTCAAGTTCATAGAGACAGAAAGTGGAGGGTGGCTGCCAGGGACTGGAGGAAGAGAGGAGAAGGGGGAGCTGTTATGCAATGTGTGCAGAGTTTCAGTTTTGCAAGATAAGAAGAGTTCTGGAGTTTGGTTGTACAGGTATGATTGCACTTGACTAAACAGCACACTTAAAAAAAATGGTTAAGATGTTTAACTGTATATTGCATGTATTTAACAACAATTAAAAACAAAAATGAAATTAAAAAATAGAGCAAATAATCACCAAACCATAGGGTCCATTCTTGATTCAATAAGCTTTTTTAAAGTAAGTTGTCATTAAGACCTAACATTTGCTATAACTTTATTTTAGGTAATACTTGAAGAAGTCTTTCCTCTGCAAAATTGCCTCATGTCACAGAGTACCCCTGCATGTCTTGAAATGCATGCGACTTTTTAGTGCTTTAACTAACGATGTATGTGGTATGTATAGATTCTTTACATTAACTCCCACTTCTTTGATCTGCTTCTCTAAATATACATAATTCTATAGCAATGCATCTTTTTCTTTTTCATACTTTAACTTTTTGCAAGAAAAGTAACTGGCAATATTTTCAATGTTTATAGTAGTTCAGAAACTTCATAAGTACTTGTGTTTTGTTTTGTTTTTTTAATTTGAGCTGAGGAGGTTCTGTGGTAGAGCACTTACCTAACATGTGTGAAGCCCTGGGTTCCGTTCCCAGCACCAAAAAAAAAAAAAAAAAAGGCAGTAATTTGTGTTTTGAATTTGTCATTAACTGTCATCAGAAGTTATTTTTCTGTCTTAAAGTGATTGTAACTGAATAGAAATAGGTTTTTATGTTTATTTATTTATAGGTATTACTGGGGATTGAAACCAAGGGCATTTTGCCTCCAAGCTATATAACCAACCCTTTTTATTGTATGTTTTGAAACAAAGTCTCACTAGGTTGCTGTAAGTCACATTACATTGCTGAAGTAAATTGCTCAAGCTGTCTTCAAACCTATGATTCTCCTGTCTCAGCCATGCGTGCCTAGCAATGAGTTTTATAAAAAAAGAAAGGAAGGAAGGAAGGAAAGAAGGAAGGAAGGAAGGAAGGAAGGAAGGAAGGAAGGAAGGAAGGAAGGAAGGAAGGAAGGAAGGAAGGAAGGAAGGAAGAAAGGAAGAAAAAAGAAGAAGAGCAATAGCCTGGTGCGGTGCTACACACTTGTAATCCCAATACTTGCGAGGCTAAGAAAGGAAGATCGTAAATTTGAGGCCAGCCTCAGCAACTCAGCAAGAACCTGTATTAGAAAATAATAATAAAAGTCCGGCGTGGTGGGGCACGCTTGTAATCCCAGCAATTGCGAGGCTGAGACCAAAGGATCCAGGTTCGCGGCCAGCCTCAGCTACCTAGTGAGGCACTCGGCAACTAAGTGAGACCCGGTTTCAAAATAAAGAATAAAAAATACGTCTGGGGGTATAGCTCAGAGGTACAATGCCCCTGAGTTCAATCCCCAGTACCGCCAAAAAAGAAAATAATAATAATAATAATAATAATAATAATAATAATAATAATAATAATAAGGCCAGTCGTGGTGGCACACGCTTGTAATCCCAGTACTTGGGAGGCGGAGACAGAAGGATCACAGTTCGTGGCCAGCCTCAGCTACTTAGTGAGGCCATCCGCAACTTAGTGAGACCCTGTTTCAAAATAAAGAATAAAAAATAGGGCCTGGGGTATAGCTTGAGATAGAATGCCCTGGGTTCAACCCCCAGTACTGCAAAAAGTAAATTAATAATAATAATAATAATAGCAATGGGTTTTGTAAAAAAGGACATTGAATCAATCTCTAAGTCTTCAACTTTAAAGTCAGGTAATACGTGGTACATTAGATCAGGACTTTCAAATTTGTCACATGATGCATGAGTAGATTTTTCTGTCCTGGCTTTGGAAGTTACTAACCCACTTCTCCTTTTGGCTGTAACTTACAAACTCTCTTCTACTTAGATTATAGAAATGTTTTAACAAGAATTCTCTGCTTTTTCATTAAAGAATTTGTTTATTTCAAAGTACAAACTTAGCCACTTTTAAAATAATAATATGAATTTAATAATAAAACTCAGCAGATATTTGAGTGCCTATAATAAATCAGGCTTGGTGGGAAACCCTGAGCATAACTGGTGGCACCAGCTACCTGCTGCCTTTCAGCAAGTCATTTTTACAGGTCATTTTTATGAAATGCTTATCTGAAAGAGACTGTAACTTACTAAAAATCATCTATGACATCAGCTAACAGATTAACTTTATTAAAGAGGACTATTCGATTGTATACTTAAATTTTTTATTGTAATTAGAAATTTCTTTATAAAATTATTTCTGGATTTTTTTTTGTTTGTTTGTTTTGTTTTGTTTTGTTTTGTTTTGTTTGTGGTACCAGGGATTAAACCCGGGGGTGTTCTGCCTCTGAGCTATACCTCTAACCCTATTTTATTTTTTTTATTTTGAAACATGGTCTTGCTAAACCTGCAATCCTCCTGCCTCAGCCTCCCAAGTACTATGACTACAGGCAGGTACCACAGCACCTTAATGTCTATAAAAAATTTGAAAAACAGATATCATAATATTTATGACTTATCTATGCTTCCAAATAACTATACAAAATCATTTTCTAGGAGATTACTCATCTACACTTTGAAATTGAAATTTTTCTGCTCATAGATTTGTTCACTGTACAATCTCTCTCTTGGTAGGGCTGAATTAATAAAAAGTATACAATTTATGTTTTGATTTAATCAGAAAATAATGGCCCTGTATATCCTATGACCTGACCTGGTTTAAAAACAGATGAAAGCTGGGCATGGTGGCATACACCTACAATCCAAGTACTTAGGAGGCTTGAGACAGGAGGATTGCAGGTTCAAGACTAGCCTTAGCAACTTAGACTCTCAGCAACCTAGTGAAGATCTGTTTCAAATTAATAAAAAAAGGGCTGGGGTATAGTTCAATCCTCAGTACCACATCCTCCCCAAAAAATTGTATAGAAAATATGTTCCTAAGAGGTATTTATAAAAAAGGAAAAAGGGCTGGAGATGTAGCTCAGTGGTAGAGCACTTACCTCGGGTGCATGAGACCCTAGGTTGGATCCCTAGCACCATAAAAAAAGAAATCCATACACATACAAAACAAGACAAAGTTTTTATTTTTATTATTTATTTGTATATTTATTTATTTATTTATTGTGTGTGGTACTGGGGATTGAACCCAGGGGCATTCTACCTCTGAGATATACCCCTACTCCTATTTTTTATTCTTTATTCTGAAACAGGGTCTCACTAAGTTGCAGAGGGCCTCACTAAGTAGCCGAGGCTGGCCACAAACCTGCGATCCTCCTGTCTCAGCCTCACAAGTACTGGGATTACAAACATGTACCACCATGCCCAGCTTCAAAAAAAGTTTTTAAGAAAATATTTTTAAGCATTTAGAAAACAATTTTTATAAATATAATATAATCATGATACTGTTATTATCTTTTCATGAATAAATATTTGAAACATTTTCATGTAAGTCAAACTGTTAAAATATATATCTTTAGCTGAAGGCAAGATTCCACCTGATGCAACATTGATTTTTGAGATTGAACTTTATGCTGTGACCAAAGGACCCCGGAGCATTGAAACATTTAAACAGATAGACATAGACAATGACAGACAACTCTCTAAAACTGAGGTAAGTTAAACAAATTTCTTGTGTACAGTCTAATTTTTCATTGTAATTTAAATAAATCTGTTACAACTATTATTTTTTTGTCTTAGGTAGCATGGGCTCTGATCATTTCTGTAGATCTGGTTACTAAAAAAATCTAAACTCTGATAAGAAAATATTCTTTTCTAATATAAAACTTGAGAAGTCTCTTGTTCAAATACCTTTCTCCCTGTAAGAGGGTCAGTAAAACCCCAAACTACTCATTTTTATAGGATTCTTCTAGTTTCTGGGTTCTAGAAGTGGACCTCTTTTTCAGCATTATCAGAATTTATAACAGAAAATAATTCCCACCTCAAAGAATTGTGAAAATGAACTTAGGAAAAGAGCTAGCAAGAATTTGAGTTGGGTGGGCTAGGTAGGATGTTTGCAAAAAGGAGCCAGTCCTATATATGAATTGAGGGATTAATAGAGATCAGTAGATAGCACTTTTCACACTTTCTCAGTACCAGACACTATTATAAACACATAAATATATGAGTTTGTTTTATCTTCATGTTGACTTATGAGGCAGATACTGTTGTCATCAATTCTACTTTATATATGAGGAAAATCATACTCAGATTAAGTAGCAAAAAATCATGCTCTAAGTGACAAAACCAAGATTGCAATCTGGGCAGTCTGGTTATGCTGCTGTGCTCTTAACTTAGGCACTTCCTCCCTCTTTCAGGAAATTTCCATCATTAATGTTTGGTTTGTTTGTTTTTGTGGTACTGGGAATTGAATTGAACCCAGCATTTTTCTACCTCTGAGCTACACTTCCGGTCCTTTTCTTTCTTTTTTTTTTTTTTTTTGAAACAGGGTCTTGCTAAGTTTCTGAGGCCCTCACTAAGTTGCTAAGGCTGGCCTCAAACCTGTGATCCTCCTGTCTCAGTCTCCCAAGTACTGGAATTACAGATGTGCACTACCATGCCTGGCCATCATGAATATTTTAGGGCTCATGCTTGTTTTATTGAAGTTTAATGCCTTACCTAGTCTCATAGTCTGTACTCTTGGTTAAAATGAGTAACTGAGTTGTCTACTCTGTTTACTTGTTTGGAGAAAGTTCAAAATGCTTATTAATTCTGCCACCCACATAAGTAGGAAAAGACAGCTAGGCCATTGGTTTCAAATTATAATAGTAAATCCTTCTTTTCTTCCCTCTGTTTCTCTTTTCCTCTCTCCTTCCAATCCTTTTCCAGCCCAATTCTACTTCCTCCTCTCGAAGTTTTGTAAGGACTTTCACCTGTGACCAGGTGAAAGTCCTTACAAAACGGTGGAAGAGGAAGAAGGGAATATCCCCTGTGCCTTCAGAGGTAAGGCAGTCGGGAGAACTGTTTCCAGTGTGTACTTCTCTGTTGACTCTTCCTCACTCTCTTTAGATTGAACAGTAACTGCAAATGGATCCACATCCACATAGCACTCAAGAGTGCAGCCTGCACACAGAGCTCACTCATTATCACAGGCACACCCAGAGGTGTGTTCTGCAGTATGAGTACTCCTAGTCCTTAGGGGATCTTCAGTTCTTTTCTGGAAAATAAAAGTAGAGAAAATCCAAAATGCCGACCTACTTAGCTACAGTTTCCCCAGGGGTCTATGGAATATCCACTGCATTATCATCAAATGGATAAGAATGATTTTCACACACTTGAATAACAATATCTGCCTCTTATTTATACCTGTAAACATCACTCTAATCCTCATATTTATCCTTATAGTACAGATATTTTCCTCCTTTTATAGATAACATAATTGTGGTCCAGGAAGCTTAAGTTATTTGTCCAAGACCACATAGCCAGTACATGACAAAGTGTGGATTTGAAACATGAATTAATAGGAACTTCTTCCTTAATCATAAGAGAGACTTAGTAAATTAGTTCTCCAGGATAAATAAGAGGGGACAGAATGAAGTACTATATTAAATTATGAAATGGAAATAGTGTGGAACCTCTTTCTAGCAGAGTTAAGATCATGTTCTTACTCACTGCCTTTCTGAACCTATGTAGTACAGTGTACTAGAAAAGGAAGAAATTTTGAGTGTCAGTTGTATTGGTTACAAAAAGCTATTTAAAAAATGTAATACCTACATAGGATTACTAAATCTCTGTTGGGGGAAAAAATGTATTTTCTTTCATATATAGGACCAAAGTCACATTTAAGAACAGTTGAAGCCAGACGTGATGGTGCATGCCTGTAATCCCTGTACTTGGGACGCTGAGACAGGAGGATTGCAGGTTCGAGGACAGCCTCAGCAAGTAATGAGACTCTCATCAATCTAGGGAGACCCTGTTTCCAAATGAGAAATAAAATTGGGCTAGGGGTGTAGCTCAAAGGTAGAATGCCTCTGGGTTCAATCCCCAGTACCACAAAAAAAAAAAAAGAACAGTTGATATATCCAGCATTCAGGTTCATTCATAATTTCTAAAGGCTATTTAGAGTGTCAGCTATATTGGTTATAAAAAGAAATAAACTGCTGGGCATGTTGGTACATGTCTGTAATCCCAGTATTTAGGAGTCTGAAACAGGAGGATAACAGGTTGCAGGCCAGTCTCAGCAATTTAGCAATGCCCTCAGGAACTCAGTGAGATCCTGTTTCAAAATAAAATAGGACTTGGGGTATAGCTCAGAAGTAGAATTTCTGTGAGTTCAAACAAAGAAAGGGAGGGACAGAGGACAGAAGGAGAGAGGGAGGGAGGGAGGGAGGGAGGGAGGGAGGGAGGGAGGAAGGAAGGAAGGAAGGAAGGAAGGAAGGAAGGAAGGAAGGAAGGAAGGAAGGAAGGAAGGAAGGGTCTTCTTTAGAAACTGTAATATTTGATGCTATTTAAAATTTTTAATGCCTATATAGGATTGCTAAGTCTCAGTTGGGAAAAAATGTATCTAACTGGGCATGGTGGCGCCACATGCTTGTAATCCCAGTACTTGGGAGGCTGAGACAGGGATTTCGGGTTCACAGCCAGCCTCACAGCCTCAGCTACCAAGTGAGGCCCTCCACAACTTAATGAGACCCTGTTTCAAAATAAAGTATAAAAAACAGGACTGGGGGTGTAGCTCGGAGGTAGAATGCCCCTGGGTTTGATCCCCAGTACCACACACACACAAAAAAATGTATCTTCCTTCAAATATAGTATCAAAGTCACATTTGGAAACAGTTGATATATCCAACATTACAGTCCATTGATGATTCTAAAGTCTATTTGCTATGGGTTGAGCTTGAGATGGTATTTCTAAAAAACCTTCCAAGGTTCAACTCTAGCTTTAAAAAAATTCTCCTGCTTCAAATGGCCCAGACTTGCAAACATTATTTCCAGATTATTATGCTTTGCTTTCTGTAGTGATTATGTAAGTTGGTACTTTCCAATGAAAATGTAATTGAGCCACACATATAATTTTAAATTTTTTAGTAACCACATTTTAAAAAGTAAAAAGAAAACTGGGCACAATGATGTGCAACTGTCTTCCCAGCTTCAGGAAGCTGAGACAAAAGGATCACCTGAGCCCACAAGTTCAAAACCAACCTGGACAATGTAGCAATATTTTTTGTGTGTATGTGTGGTACTGGGGATTGAACCCAGGGGCATTCTACCTCCAAGCTACACTCCCAGCCCTATTTTATTCTTTATTTTGGAACAGGGTCTCACTAAGTTGCAGAGGGCCTCACAGGTTGCTGAGGCTGGCTGTGAACCTGCAATCCTCCTGTCTCTGCCTCCCAAGTGCTGGGATTACAACCGTGTACCACCACATCTGGCACAATGTAGTAATATTCCATCTCAAATAATAAATAAAAAGTAAAGAAATATGGGTGAAATTTCATTGATTTATCTTAACTCAGTATATGTAAAATAGTATCAATAAGAAATATATATGAAAATTATCAAGATATACTTGTATCTGTTATGTGTTTTACAGCAACAGTAACATATCTCAATTTGATATAGTCAAATTGCAAGTGATCAGTCACATATGGTCTACCATATTGGACAATATTTTATTGTGATTGCATAGAGACAGCTTATGTATTACACAGAGAAATGGGATACTTTCAAATACCTGGGTTTTTTTTCTTACATCATTAGATTGTCATAATTATGTAGATTTGGGGGGAGAGCTATAAAAACAAAAAAAAAGAAAAGAAAATCTTATCTCAAAATGCATGGTTGGATTTTATTGGTTATACAACATATTCATTAGTTTAAGATTACAAAACTGCTAACAATGATTTTAAATTATAAAGAGTTTTATTATTGTAAGCCGGGCGTGGTGGCGCACGCTTATAATCCC
>PVLC010012802.1:0-24996 GCA_004027655.1 Graphiurus murinus
TTTTTTTTTTTTTTTTTTTTTTTTTTTTTTTTTTTTTTTTTTTTTTTAATGGTACTAGGGATGGGACCCAAGGGCAATCTACCTTGGAGCTATACACCCAGCCCTATTTTTAATTCTTTATTTTGAAACAGGCTCTCACTAAGTTGCAGACAGGCTCTCACTAAGTTGCAGAGGGCCTTACTAAGTAGCTGAGGCTGGCTGCGAACCTGTGATCCTCCTGTCTCAGCCTCCCAAGTACTGGGATTACAAGGGTGTGCCACTACACCCGGCTTGGCCTCTGCTCTTGACTCTGCATGATCTCCACTGGGCAATGCAGCTTCATCCCTCCAGATTCTAGAAAGAGATGGAAACACCAGTTCCCATTCCAGGAAAGCTAGGAAGATCGATCAGTTAATGTAGGAATTTAGATTCTTTAAGAGGAAAAGCCCTCTTTCAGTTGAACCTGGGAACTTAGAACTGTGTTATTCTTCATGTTCCTATGTGACTCTGTCACTTGTCCAGGATCTAAAGACCTTGAGTATTATGGTGTTTCCTCTTCAGGCCACTCTAGGGCTTTCTTGGTCTTGACAGTTTCACAAAGCATTTTCTTCCCCTAATATGGTACTATGGTAGAAATTAAAGTATTTGAGCAAAACCTATGATTGCAACATATTTGAGACACTACCCCAAACAAGCCAAAGTGCAAAGCACTTTTTAAAAATGCAGCTCAAAATTGCAGTCACTTTTTTATTTTATTTTATTTTTTATTTTTATTTTTATTTTTTTGCGGTACTGGGGATTGAAATCAGAGGCATTCTACCTCCGAGCTATACCCCCAGCCCTATTTTTTTATTCTTTATTTTGAAACCGAGTCTCACTAAGTTGCGGAGTGCCTCACTAGGTAGCTGAGACTGGCCGCGAACCCGGATCCTCCGGTCTCAGCCTCCCGAATGCTGGGATTACAAGCGTGCGCCACCACGCCCGGCTTACTTTTTTATTTTAAGTTCATTTTTATGTCTTAAATCTTCCATGCTTGCATCCTAACACACATGTCCTCATTCTTCTGGGAGCAAAGTTTTAACATCTCATGGTTATTTTTAAAGTCCATTGCATGTTGCAGTTGGGTACAAGTGAAGATTTGTTACCCACATTGAATCACTCTACTTTTTAAGCTTTACTAAAATATATTTCACATACTGTACAATTCACCCATTTAAAATACACAATCCAATAGTATATTCAGAGTTGTGCAACCATCACTGCAATGAATTTTGGAAAAAATGAAAGACCATAACCATTAGCAGTTACTCTCCATTTTCCCGCAACCCTCTCCCACCATCACCTGATGCAACCATTAATCTACTTTCTAGCTCTACTGATCGTCTTTTATGATCATAGCATTTAAATTGAGTCATATACTACTTAGTGCTTAGTGAGTGGCATTTTTACTCAGTACAGTGTTTTCAATGATCATACACATTTTTGTATGTTTCAGTACATCATTTCTTTTTATTACTGAGTAGTATTCCATTAAGTGAACATACCACTTTTTTTATCCATTCATCTGTAAAGGGACATTCAAGCTTTTACCACTTTTTATCCATTAAGAATAATGCTGGCACAAGCATTCATATATTCATGTGTAAGTTCTTGTGTGCACATGTTTTCATTTATCTTGGGTACATATCTTGGAATGTGATTGCTAAGTCATACAGTCACTGCATGTTTAACCTTTTGAAGAACTTTCTGACTCTTTTCCAAAGAGGCTGTACCATTTTGCATCCCTACCATCAGTATATGAAGAGGATTTTAATTTCACCACATCTTCACCAACACTTTATTATGTCTCTAGTTACAGCCATCCTACTGGGCATGAAGCCCTCTACTTCTTTACTGTTCTCTTTTAATTACTTATTTTTGACAAGGTATTTCATGGTTGAAATTAATAATTAATTTATGCGTATCCTTTCTCTAAAACCAAAAGGATGTCTGGTCCTGACAATGCCCCAGGTGGGAACATTGCAACTCTAAAAAGATATGATGAGAGGAGAAAATGTCCACCACAGCAAAGTGATGGTGATTTTAACTACAGAAAACAGAACAGTCACACTTTCTAGGATTTTCTTTTCTACATCAGTCATTTTCTTTAGTGAAATCAAGGAAAATCATTAATTAAAAGAAATAAAACCATGTGAGGTAAATAGAACAATACCTTTGATTTGTACTTCATTGAACAAAAGAGGCTAACAAGGAAGCTAGCAGGTTTACACACACACACACACACACACACACACACAAACACACACACACACACACGGAACAAGGTCTGATGTTGAGGGCAGGGACAGTAGAGGAGAGTCCATCTGTCTATGAAAACATGACTGTCCTGGAAAACCAAGAAGAGTTAACTTCCTTCCCCAGGCAAAAAGAGGACTAAAGTTCCTTGACAATGACCATGAGGCATTTGGCCCTTGGTTTTCCACACAAAGCATTAGCATGATGTCATGCACATAAGAGATGATTATATTAATCATGATTATTAAAATTAGCATTAATAAGTACTTATTATGTTCAAATATTGGAATAATTATTTTATGTATATTTTTCAATAAATCAATAAGATGTCTATGTGTGATTGTATATATGTGAATGTTATTCCAATTTTATTTATGAGAAAATTGCAGTACAGATAGATTAAGAAACTTGGCAATGGTCCTCCAGTTAGTTGGTAGTAGGGACAGGATTGAAGCCCATATCTGCCTGATCTGGAATCCTACAGCACACCCATCAGATCTCATAGAATCTTAAAAGATATTTAGGAAGTGGATAAATATTTGCAAATACCAGCTTAGAAACATATAGGTAAGGAAAAAGAATTATTTTTTAAAAAGAAAACACATGAGTAAATACGAACACTTGTTCCTATTAGGGAGAAAATGAATTTATTGCTTATTCATCTGATCACTAACTTATAATCTATATGCATCTACATCAAATCATGGAATGTGTTTCATAGGCTTTCCAAGCTTGTTGTTATACACAGTTCAGAATCAATATCAATAGTAAAAACTGCACAAATGCTAGCTGCCATCTCTTTCTACAAAATCTCTGAAACGCTTCAAAGTCTCGTTGAGTTATTCCTCAGAGTGACTTGGAGATTTATTACTGGAGCTTGCAAGCAATCCCTTGGGCTGGAGTTGCCACATGGCTTTAGCAAGCCATGTGGCAACTCCAGATGTCTTCTGCTTCAGTACCCTCTTCAGTGTCTGCTTCATGACAAGACAGTTCAGAAAGCCACATTCTTGCCCTTCCAGAAGTGTCCCCTATGGGGTATCTATGCTCATATTACATATCTGCACCCTGTCTCCAAGCCAGAATGGTGCTCTCAAAACATCAGCGCTTTACTGGATTTGGTGAAAATGTGGAGAGCAGGCTCCTTTCCTGCATGTTGTCACCAAAGCATCAACACAGAGGTTGTGCTCTAGAGCCTCCCAGAAGGTCTATGACATTGTGCAGGTGGTCTGATTATTTAATGGCCACACTGTTTTCAACAAGGCTTTAATGTGAGCTATTCACGATGGTCCATGGAACCCAAAAAGTTCAGAAGGCCCTCTGGATTTTTTTTTTTTTTTTGGCACTGGGGATTGAACCTAGGAGAATCCTACCTCTGAGCCCTCTGCACTTTTATTTTTTATTTTTGTTGTTGAAAAGGGGTCTTGTTAAGTTGCTGAAGGTGTTGCTGAGCTTCTGAGATTGTCCTCAATCCTCCTGTCTCAGCCTCCCAAGTACTGGGATTACAGGCATGTGCCACCATACCTGGCTCTCTCTCTGGATGTTTCTCATCCTTCCTCTTTCACATAGGTTACCTTCCCACATGCAACTACTCTAATTAGATGTCAGAGGGCTTCTGGCCCCACCAGCTTCAAAGTCAAACTAAACACATCTGAATCCCATTGGTGAGAACCACATAGGTCCCAGCTGGGAACACTTCTGTATTATTTTTATACATTATTTTGGAAATATGATCTGATTTTTTAAAAGTTTGGTACTGAGAGAAAAGAAACATGTTATATTTTGCCAAACATAATTTGACCATTCGAGCTTAAATGTTCTTCTCCATCCCCCAAATGTGCCTAATCCAGTAAGACTAAGAAGATGGTTATGAGGCAACTTATTAAAACAATAACACACCAACATCATAGAGATGAACTATGTTTCACTACTAAATAAACAAAAATGTGTGTTGGTGCATGTGTGTGCATATAATCAATAAAATTAGAAATTTAGGTGGTTAAATGAAAAAACAACACATCAGCAATTAAAGGATAAACTCAAAGATGTGCAAATCAAAACATAGATGAAGGGATCATCATTTTTAAACCAACTAAAGCTTACTGATATCCAAGACCAGGGATATCAAGATAAATACATGTCATGTAAATTATAACTGTAATTCAGGATGAAGTATTTTAAAATAAAGCAATGGAAATTCTATTTGTAGCACAGAAAGAAAAAAAGAGAGAGAGGAGAGAGAGAGAGAGAGAGAGAGAGAGAGAGAGAGAGAGAGAGAGAGAGAGAGAGAGAAAGGAAGGAAGAGAGGTGAATCCTTCAGAGTTGTCAACAGTAGGTTTATTCAAGATGAATCTCCAGGTACATTTAGGAGTTAGTGGTTTTACAAAGCACCAAAAGATATGGCTATATGAATGCCACTGAATTACAAAGTCTAAATAGGAAGTTATAATTGTGTGGGACACTTTTTTTTTTTTTTGATACTGGGGACTGAACCCAGAGGCATTTTACCTTTGAGCTACACTCCCGGCCCAATTTTTAATTTCTTATCTTGAGACAGGGTCTCACTAGGTTGATGAGAGTCTCACTACTTGCTGAGGCTGTCCTTGAACCTACAATCCTACTGTCTCAGCCTCCCAAGTACAGGGATTACAGGTGTGTACTACCACACCCAGCTGTATGGGGCACTTTCTGAAGAGAATAATTGTGGCACAGGTTTGACCTCAGCTTTCACATGGTTTGGTTGAATGATATGTGCTTGCTCTACCTTCCCAGGTCTGCTTAGCTTAGAGAGAGACATAGCTCTCTACACATTATCTGAGCCAGTGAACAACAAAGCAATACAGACCTCTCTAGCCTACCAACTGGTAGTTGTAGGGGGAGTTTCTTGGCTGAAGGGCCATTGTGTGTGTATATACTAACATTTTGGCTCAGCCTTTGCTTCTAATTCAGTTTGTTTTCCATCTTTTCAGGTTCCTGCTGATCCCAGAGTCCTAGGTCAAGCCAGCCTGCCTCTCTAAGCCAGAGTCACTTGACTCTTCCCCCTTAATCAGAGCATTAAATCTACCCCTGTTTTAGTCAACATTCTCATTGCTGTTACTCAAAAGCCTGAACACACAACTTAGAGAAAGGAAGATTTATTTATGCATAGTTCTGGAGATTTCTGGGTTTAGTCCATGTGAGGCTGGGCCTGGTGATGAGAGGCAGAGAGGAAGACAGCCAAGGCCCTGCTCTCATGTAATAGAGGCTGGATGCAAGAGAGTGCAAGCCAGGAGATTCACAGGCAAGAGCACAGCCCCCAAGCCACATTCCCAGGGCCCTGCCTCCTCCCATCACACCCACCTCTCTAGGTTCCCACCCAGTAAATCCAGTACAGTAGGTTACAATGGATTCATCTACCAATTAAATTACAACCCTATGACTTAACTATATGAACCCTGAACAGCAATGCATGATCTTCAGGGACATTCTATATCCAGAACATGACAATCCTCTACACTTCTCAAAGTATCTTTTACTTGCTGAAAGCCCCTGTTACTAGGGCTTGTCCATCAGAATGGATGGCCCTTACTATCAACACCTCGCAGATCTGAGCTTGCTATGCCTTCCATCCTTCAACACTGTGTAGTGAATGCCTGACTTTCCTCCACCGCCTCTCCTTTGGGCCTCCACTATTCTCCAACTGCCAATGCAACACAGACCTCTCACTTGAGCTTTTTTGTATCACATTTCCATGGTTTCTACACAGTCGCACAAGCCAAAACCTGGAGGTTTATCTATTTATTTTTCTTCACTTACTATGAGCTAGTCATTGGGTGTCAGTGAGTCTCATTTTCACTCCCTTTCCCACTCCAAATCCCACTGCCTTGCTTCACATCCCCAGTCTTGTTTTCTGGACTCTGGCCATAGCTTCCTTTCTAGTGTTACATTCTGTCTCTTCTTCCATAAACCAGACAGATCACGTCTGATTCTGCCATTTTACTATCTTAGTCTCTGTCAACAATCACTACTGTCTGTAAAATAGAGGGCAAAGCCCAAATATGGATCCTAAAGTTTTTATAATGTAGTCTCCATCAATGAAAATGATTGAGGGTTTCCCAAAACAGAATGCACTTTTCCCCCCATTCTTTTTATTGAGACAACTTTTCCTTCTATCTACACAGGAAATTATATTCAACTTTTAGAACTCAGTTTTTTGTTGTTGTTGTTGTTTGTTTGTTTTTGTTTTTGTTTGTTTTGTGGTACTGGGGATTGAACCCAGGTGCATTCTACCTCCAAGCTACACTCCAAGCTCCTAATTTTTTAGTCCTTATTTTGAAACAGGGTCTCACTGAGTTATGGAGGCCCTCACTAAATAGCTGAGGCTGGCCGCAAATCCAGATCCTCCTATCTCAGCCTCCCAAGTACTGGGATTACAAGCATGCACCACAATGCCAGACCAGAACTCAGTTTTATAGTTCTACTCTCTGCAAAAATTTCTTGAGTAATCTCCTTTTTATGCCCACACAAACTTCCTGTAACCCCTCCTCCTTAAATTGTATACATTCTAGTCACAGTGCTTAACTATACATATCATTGTCATTTTTTATTTAGTTTCCCCCTTCACTAGCCAGTGAATGTTTTGTGTCATTTTTTATTACTCTGTCTCTAGCTAAAGGATTCTCAACAATGATGATATTGCCATTTATTTTTATTAATCTATTTATTTATTTGTTTGTTTATTGTGGTACTACCTTTGAGCTACACTCCCAGCCATTTTCATTTTTTGTTTTGAAACAGAGTCTTGCTAGGTTGCTGAGAGTCCCACTAAGTTGCTGAGGCTGGTCTCAAACCTGTGATCCTCCTGTCTCAGCCTCCCAAGTACTGGGATTCAGGGGTGCAGCACCATGCATGGCTGATATTGACATTATTGACATTTTATACCTGTAAATTTTTGTTTGTTGTGAGCTGCCTTATTTGTAGTGGGACATTTAGCATTCTCCCTGTCTTCCATCCACTGGATGTCAAAAGAGCATTCTCCCTCACCTATCCCATAGTGACAACCAGAATTGTCTCCAGATATTTGAAAGATTTCCTGTAAAGAATGGGGGATGGTGAATTTTCCCCAACTAGATTCCTCTGATCTAATTAATAGTTTGGCATATGGTCTAAGTTGATAGTTTGGTGAAGGAAGGAAGGTGATGAAAAAAATATGTGAAGGACAAACTAAAGAAGCAAAAAAGAATTTAGCAACACGATTATTTTAAAAGAAAGCTCAAAGCCAGGCTTGGTGGCACACACTTGCAATCCCAGTACTTGGGAAGCTGAGACTGCAGGATTGTAGGTTCAAGGCCAGCCTCAGCAACTTAGACTATCAGCAACTTAGTGTGACCCTATCTCAAAAGAAAAAAAAATTAAAAAGGGCTAGGAGTGTAGCTCAGAGATAGACTGTCCCTATACCCCCCTCTACACATACACACACACACATACACACACACACACACACACACACACAAATACAAATAGCATACACAATACCCCACTTAAGGGATTTGAAAGGCTACCTGGCACATTGTAAGCACTTCATAAATAGAAACCATATATTCTGTATTAACTTCTGTATTAACTATTATGCACATGGGTCTGTGGAGTGTTACGGACCCAGATCTGTACTGGAGTAAAAGTACGCCATATTGTTAATAATGTGGAAGAAAGACAGATCTGTAGTACAGCTGAGAAGCTAATAGAGGTCTAGTCATTCTGTGGCATTCATACTGTCAAATTCTCTGCTTCAGTGTTTAGGTAAATACATTTGTATTTTCAAGTCATGTATCCTTGCATTTAAATTATCTCCACATAACATCTGATTTGGAAAAACGTTTTAAATCAAGCCTTGATTGAATGCTTTGTCTCTCCATCACGTGGACACACTTGGCTTCTCACAGAAGCCATTAACCAAGCAACACTCAGGCACAAATCGCTGAAGACTGCAATGGGCTGAGCCCAAGAGAGGCTGACATGCTTACTGCTGTTTCCCTAGTTATGAACTTCTTCAAGTCAGGAGCCTCAGCACTGGTGGCTGGGGCAGAGGATGGAGTAGTGAAGGGCCAAGGACTTTCTGCCACATCCTCCTCAGAGTGGGGTGGCTTGAACGAGGTCTGAAGTTAATACTGGCTTAACTACTGCAGTCAGCGTATGCTTGAAGATGGGCCCCGCAGTTCTATCAAGGTGCAGGACTGGCACTGGGGCCAGTGGGGAAGAGAGCTCATCTGCTAGGTGAAAGCATGGCTTTTGCTCTTGGAGCATGAGTGGGCAGGCTGATGGAACGCAGGTATCGGGTGGATACGTGGAGGTCCCTGTGGCCTTCGAGAGAGCAGCAGCTGCTCACTTCCCCTCATGTGCCATTCCTTCTGGCCTAGAGAGGCTGAGATAAGTGGATCCAATACTGTTTAGTATAAAGAGAAATTTGGGGAATTTCAGTCCTAGTTCTGCAAATACACGTGCTTTTGATGTTGTCATTTCATTTGCCCAGACCTCAGTTTCTCATTTGTGAAGAGAGAGACTTGATAGTCCAATTTTTAAAACTGTTTGAATTTCTGTGACTTCTCTTTGGTGGAAGGCAACCAAGTTTTCCATAATGCAGAGATTGCTTGTAATAAGGGAGGGGTGGATGAGAGCCATGGGCATCACCAGCTTTGCACTATCTGCATTATATATGCCTTCATGTGCTGGGAGTTTTCGCTTCGTCTATGAAATGTAGCTCAACATTACCCTTATCTATGTAAGGCTCCCATTTTAAAGTTCCTTAATGTGCATCATGGAAACTTTACTCTTCTCAAAGTGAATTCATCCCACCGGAATCTTCTCAATGTGTAGGTTCTAGACATTACATTAATATTCCATGGTATACATGTGTGTTTGTGTGTGTTTGTGTATGTACTGGGAACAGAGCAGCAGGAAAGAACAGGGTAAAAGCTGGTGTTAAGGTTATGTGCACCTATAAAGTAACAAAATAAGAATTCCATATAGGCTTGCATTCTGATCTTCAGCATAGTATTTGTGTATTTAACTTTTTTTCTACCTTCCACATTATCCACGCTCATATGTGTTTGTTTCTTTGGTTCTAGAACTATATTTTAGTTATTATCATATTCCCTTCAGGGACCCACACACAAGGATGAACAAATTGGATCTCTTCAATTATATCCTGGAGTTTTACCAGTCATTTATTTGGATTAAACATTTTTCTTTGTCTTTCCATATGTATATATATGGAAATTATATATGGATTTAATTATATTTTCAATTGGGTTTGTGAACCAAATTCTAGCCATATGACTGACTACAGTATTTCCTGGCTGACAGATTGTTCATTCTCTATATATGGAATATATACAAATATATGAATCCATATATATCTAAAGATAACTATACTATATAGAAATATACATATACATATATATATAATTCTCTGACAATTTTATAAGTGCCATTATCTTCTCCATTTTAAGATAAAAAATGTGATGTACAGACAAATTAAATAAACACCTCAAGATGGTTAGTTGTATAGTCAGGTTCCAAATCAGAGAGGTTCATTCTGTACCTCATGCCCCTTCCAATCTGCTATTCTATCTATGGATATAGAGAAGATCTTGATAAAGTGGAACATAAGGTTATTAAACCCTTATTAGCTGGTGGGCCCACACTTGTATACTCCTAGACAAGGGAAGAGTTAAAAGATAGTTAGAATATAGTTTTATCCCCACCCCAACTCCCATCACACACACACATACGAAACCTCCCATTGAAACGTAATCTATATTGTGAAGTATTAAAGAGTGGGACCAGGTGGGGCCTTTACGAGGTAATTAGGTCATGAGGGTCTCCCCTCGTGAGTGGATTAGTCTATTCAGTAGACAAATGGATTAATGAGTGAATGGGTTATCTCCAGAACGAGTCAGCTCTAAAAGTCAGTTTGGCTGGGTCTCTCAGTGATCCCTATCTCGCACCAAAAGCTACCCTGTGCTGCCTTAAGACTCTGCCAGAAAGAAGACACCACCAGATCCAACCTCTTGAGCTTGCACACTTCTTTTTATAAAGTACACTTTTTTATATCACACCCATTCTATTGTATTTGTGTTATTAAAAATAAAGCAGGACAAAAGGAAAGGATAAACAAGGCTAGAAGAATTGATTACACAATTTTCAGTGTTCTATTGAAAACAAGACAGTAAGGCAATGTGAATCTCTACATCAGTAGTTATACTTATTCCACAAAATTTTAATTAACAACTAAATACTCTAATCAACTGGCTGCAATCTGTTCCTTCTACTGACAAATACAGCTGTTCATCAGATGCCTATGGAGCTTCAAAATGACAACAGTGAAACAAAACACTGTCAAAAGCAAAATTTGACTCCATACCTATGGGGATATAAAGTGATACAGATAACGTGGAAAATAAATTGTCAATTTTTTAACAGTTACATGCACACTTCCTATATAATCCAACAGTTACATTCCAAATATTTATGAAAGAGAAATTAAATTTTATGTCTACAGTGTGAATGTTAAGAGAAATATCATTCATAATAGCCTCAAACTGGAAACAACCCTAATGTCAATCAACTGATGAGTAGAAACATAATCTTTATATCCATATAAAGAGATATAGATGATAAACAAAAAGAAATAAAATCCTGAGACATGCAAAATATGGATGATCAATAGCAAAAACATCATCCTAAGTGAAAGAAGCTAGAAACAAAATACCATATATCATATAATTTCATTTTTTGTGGTACTTTTAGAGAAAGCAAAACTAGAGAGGAAGAAATCACTCAAGCATTTGTTCAAGATAGCCAGAGTTAGGAGCACTAATTCAATGGAAATGAACACACAGGTAAGTTTTTTATTTTCTATTTTTTGACCATGAAAATATTGTAAAATTGAATTATGTGGTGGTCAAACAATTACATAAATTTACTAATACTGAACTAATTGTTCTCTTAAAGTGAAATTTTATAGTATGTAAGTAATAACACTTTAAAACTCCTTCCTCTAGACTTATTAGAGTTCCTTGTTAACTATTTTTTTAATTGTTGACACTACTTTAATTATTTTTAAGTGGATAGTATAAGCATTAATCTGTTTACATGGCTGTGCTATCATCATCATAATCATCATCCATCCCCAGAACATTTTTATCATCACAAACAGAATCTTGTACACATTGAACCTAAATTCCCATTTCCCTGACCCTTGGTAACCATCGTCCTAATGCTATCTCCGTGAATAGGACTACTCTAGGTGCTTCATATAAGTGAAATTATACAATATTTACCTCTTGGTGTCTGTCTTATCTAACTTAGATAATGTCTTTGAGTTTCATCTATGTGAGAGGATGTGTCAGAATTTCCTTCTTTTTCAAGCAATGAACTTTCATTCCATTCTTTGAATATACAATATTTTGTTTATCCATTGATGGACAATTCAATTCATTTTCACCTTTTGTCTATTGGGAATATGCTGCTATAAACTTGGTTTACTTTGGTACTATTTTAAAATTATGTATTTTTTCTTTTGGGGGAAGTGTATCTATGGATTTAAAGATATTTTCAATGGGGTTTATGATCCAAATTCTAGCCACGTGAATGACTAGAGTACACATAATTAAGAGCTTCATAAATTTATTTCCTGACTGACAGATGAGTCTAGCAATTCAGACTGGGTTATATAATTACCATATTGAATACTTATATATTTACTAAACTATACACCTCCTAGAATTAATCAACAATACAGGGGTAATGTCTATCATCTTATTCATCCTCCACCATGAACATTATCTGTATTAGGCATTTTTTAATCATTATGGTATTTAGCCTTTAGAACACATGTATGAGTTTCACCCCTAATGCGATAGGGAATTAAGTAATTTATTCGAGGTCAGTAAAGAATTTTGATTCAAACTCAGCTCTTTCCAGCCCACAAGTTGTGTTCATGACCACTTTGCATCTGGTAGGAGATTCAATTGAGTAGTTTGAAAATGGCTCAACGTCAGTGATGCATTTTGAAGAAAAGGGATGCTTCCATTCACGAAACAAAGCAAATCCCCTTCGCACTTTGGCATACAATTAGCAGAATCTGATAGCTTGGAAGGAAGGCTTACAGTTCAAGCAGTGATTATGTTTTAGATCTGATTTGGGACTCTCTTGTGCAAACGTTGAGCTATTTGGAAACCATCCAGTTCTATTTAAACTAAATTTCCTTAAACTTCCTTGCATTTTCTTCCACATGCACATCTGGAACAAAGAGGAAAGACCCCTTTACCCTAACAATGAGGCCTACATGGTCTTTGGCTGTGGCTCTATTTCAGAAATTCTCTCTTCATGAATCCTAAGCAGGTGTCAGGAGAGGGGATACCAGAAGTCCTGTGGTTTCCACCCTTAATTCAAAGCAGTCTTTCCCATCAAAATGTTCACCATGGCCTAGAAGCAGCTCTTTTACACCAAGAAATTATGTTCAGATGCAAATATCAATCTAGGGATAGATTTTTCCCCCTCACCTCTGACAGCTGCATCCTCTCCTGGGTTTTCAGATACCTTCCTTTGCCACAATTAAGTAGTTCTCCTATTAAAATGTAGACACCTGTTTACTCCTCCTCAGGGCCTTGTGCTCTGTTGCCTCTGTTTCTATTCATAGAGGCGTTGGGGACAAATGCAAAGAGAGGAAGAGAGCACTCAAGTGTGAGGCCAGCTTGTTGCCCACAGATCTGATCAAGTGTCAGTTTGAGGAGGAAAGCAGAACAGGAGGATGAGTAAGTGAATGATTTGTAAAGTGACGGGGCTCTCAGTGGGCTGCCCTCAATTGCTCTGAATTTGCATGCCATTGTACTGAGGAATGGCTGCTGTATTTGAAACTGTGACTCTGTAGCTAGGCTCTATGTTCCATGAGAGCAGTGCTTATGTTCCCATTATCTTTGTATCCCACCCATCCTCTAGACAATGTTTTTGGCAATCATATTTTAAGGTGCTTCTGTTATTCTTTATTATGTTATCAGGGTAATATCATATTTAGTCTTGCCCCTTTTAGTGATATTTTGATTGATAAGTAGTATCTTTTTCTTCTTCTCTAACCTGGTAATATATACACAAACATATCTCAAGTAGATAATTAGGTCACTGAGGTCTGTGCTTCTCACAATTGCACAGAGGAATTTACAGAATCCCATTGGTTTTATCTGAGGACTATCAAGAGGATTAGAACATTTGCTTCCAGAGAGAAAATAAATGGAGACTTCTGCTGTGAGAGAAAGGGAGGACTTGCCAAAGATGGCACCTGTTCATTGAGAAGGGAAAAGCTATGGGAGGGAAGGGGGCAGAGACTCGTCTTTCCTTTGTACATGGTGCTTGAGGGTACCAGGATGATTATGGCATTGTGTGGTAGAAGGACCAAGAGTGATGACTAAGACCAGTAAGCACTGACAATCACAGATCTCCTTGTTTACCCCCTGAGGACAGCATAATCCTGGGGTCTTTGTATCACCAAGGAGCATGAAGGGGCTGCAAAAATGATTTGTATTGCACATCTTAAGGACTTTGGTGAATAAGGACTTGAGATGGAGATTACTTGAACTACTGGGGTCATATATATTATACCATAACATAACATTTCATGATATGCCAGGAATTGTTTCAAGCACTTTTATTTCCTAACTGAATTATCACATTCCACATATGAAGGCACAGTAAGTTCAACTAATCTATGGAGGTTGAACAACTCACAAGTAAGGATTTGGAACTCAAGAAGAAGTATTTTGCAGAGTCTGAACCTCTTATATAAGTGAAGTATGATTAACATCCATTCCAAGCACAAGGAAAATATGTAAGAATGTTGGATGAAATCTCACACTCACATACACACACACACTCACACACATACACACACACACATACACACACACACACACACACACACACACATACACACACACACACACACACACACACACCTGCACCATTTTTAGGAAACATGCCTGTGCTTCTTTTGATTTACATAGGAATAAGGCTCAGTTTGATGAATTCATACTGCATTTGGGTACACTGAAAGTCATTGCTGCATCATTCACAGTTATGAGGGAGCAACTTGGAGATCTAGAGGAATTAATCCATTTTTCTTATTTATTTTTCCTTCACCTTACATCTATGCTCGGATTCTTCTGTCACTCATGTGGGCATTCTACTAGTGTAAAGTGCAGAGAATGACAGATCAATATGACTGAATATTTTAGTCTTTGGTTCTGACAATCATATGTACCTTCTTTGTTTGTTTATTTAGTTTTGTTGTGGTACTTGGGATTGAACCCAGGGGCATACTACCTCTGAGCTATAACCCTAGCCCTATTTTATTTTTTTTATTTTGAAACAAGGTCTTGCTAAGTCCCTGAAGGTCTCAATACATTGCTGAAGCTATCCTAAAACCTGTGATCCTCCTGTCTCAGCCTCCCAAGTACTGGGCTTATAGGCAGTGTCTACCATGATCAACTACTATCTGTGTCTTGCAAATGGAATCTGGCATAGAAGGAGCAAAAATTCAGTCATGTCCTCAATCTTATTTCTTGCTGGAAGCATATATGCATTTCCTCCTCTTACTTTGTCTCCTCTTTTTCCTTCCAACATTTCCTGTTGTCAAAGCCTGATCAGAACCCAGACAACAACTCAACCATTGCAGAAACCCTCCTGCCCTCTCACAAATAGCTTGTGCTCAAGCAGACAGAACAGCCTGGGAAATTTGCAGTGCAAGTGGTTTCCACTGGACCCCATCCAAATCCCATTAGCCTGTGCCCAAGAAAGTCTAATGGGATACACTGCCACATCGTGTATAGCTTATTACACCTGAGCCTTTGAAGGTTAAGTGAAGCACGCCTTTTCCTCTCTCTCCCACCCTGTGATTTCCACCCCATTACTTAGTTCATTTCATGTGACTTGACCAAGAGAAACATTGATGGAAATGGATAATGTTCTTTCTGAAGAGCCCTCAGGTCCCCTTTTATCTTTTTACTTTCCTCTGTCTGGTAACCTAGACCTTACTTCTCTTTTCTTCTCACTCACTTCCATTTTTTATTTCTTTCTGCTCTGATGCCTTCCCTTTAAACTGAGAATACCATATGGCTAAATACATATCCTTAAAATCCTTTAGGTTCTTCTTGGTTATAATTGTTAACTCTTAAATAAAAAACATAATTTCTGAAGAACTAATTTGTCTTCTTACTAATAAGAACCATTTTGGAGACCCATAGAGGAATTAAGAGGTCAGTTAGGAGACTACTGCAATGATCCAAGCAACACATGATGGTGGCTGGAGGAAGTGAGACCACGAAGCCAGTGTAGGTTTAGATATAATCATGAGGTAGGGCACTCTTAAGAAGAAACTTGCTTAGGAAAACATAAGTGGCAATTTAGAGTTGTACATTTATAAAATAGTAGTAATCTAATTAGAGCTAGTGTCTTTCTCACTCCGTAGGTAATGAGCAAAGATGTGGACACTTTTATGCAGCTGCCTCCAAGAAGGCGAGGAAACCGAAGCATCCCCCATATACAAATAAGAGGCAAGATAAAGTTACTCTTGAAAACCTGCTCCAAGAAGACATATCCTCTCACTACTATAGGACTATAATTTCTGAAATAATATCTAAAGATAAATCAGGTGAGAGGAAATGATCTTAAGGACAGTTTTGAGATGTAAGAAAAATAAATAAATTGTTCTACTAGGCAATAATGGTGATAACCTCTAATTTGGGAGGCAAAATAATATTAAAGTACTGACAAGGGGTTAATATGCTGGGATGGAATAATGTAATTGAAGCTAGAACATCATAGTAACTTTCTGTTCAGACATATTGACTTTAGACTTTAGTAAGATATGCATATATTTAGAATTTTGTTTTTTAAGAATGAAATTTAAAGACAGGTATCATGGTATACGCCTTTGTAATACCAGTACTTGGGAGGCTAAACAGGTTTGAGGCCAGGCTCAGCAACTTAGTGAAATCCTTAGTGAGACCCTGTTTCAAAATAAAAATAAAATAGGTATAGGGGTGTAACTCAGAGATAAGATGCTCCCAGGTTAAGTCTGCAGTATGATTTTTTAAAAAAGAGATGTAACTTTCCTGGAGCTTAAAACACAATAGAGGAGCAAACACTGTTGTTTCTGGGGAAGAAATGTTTGAGTTTTTAAGGCATCCATTTCACAAGTGATTAAAAGGCATTACCCAGGCTGAACTCTTGCTAGGGTTGAGACTAAACCTGAATTATACATCATTTAAGACAAAAGGTCAAAGGAAGTCCTCCCAATCTCAAACCTCAACACATAAGGAAATAAGTCAAGAAAACTTGCAGCAGAAATAATGAATACTTAATTTTACTCCCAAGAGCCTCATGTATTAGAATATTCATATACAAAATTTGAGTGTTAAATAATGTCAATAACTGGACATTTAAAACACGAATAAAGAATTATAGAAATATTTGAAAATAGCCTTAAAGGAAATTATAGTAATGAAAAATGTTGTCATTAAACTTTACAAAACCATTAGATTATTTAAACAGCAGATTCAACAGTACTTCAGGGAAAGTTGGTGAACTGGAAAATAGACATTTAGAGTAATTATCACAATATTGTACATACCCAAGAGATGTGAAATAGGAAAGATAAGGAGATAAAGGAAATAATGAGAAGTACTATCAAAAAGCTGATCAAAGGTCAAGAGTGATTGAAGAGAAGCTATATTCAATGAGCTAAAACTGAAAATATGTAGAAAAGATGGAAAGAAAAAACCCTGAGCTTTGGGACACCCAAGGAATTCTAAGAATGATAAACTAACAATAATAATATTATAATGGTGATGATGATGATGTCGATGACGACTCTGGACAAACTGCCAACCACAAAAGAAAAAGAGATGGAATTAAAGATTTCCAGCATAAAAGTTAGATTGCCTATGAAGAAATAACAAACCTAGAGCTAACTTTTTAATAGAGAGTGTGAAAGGAAAAAAAAAACAGTGAATTGATGCTTTTAATTTTCTGAGAGAAATCCAGCTAAATTATCATTAAAGAAAGAGAGTGGAATAGATATTTTTATTAAAATAAAAACTGTTGAGTTGGCTCAAATGACTCTTGTATAAATAATACCTGAGAAAGAGAGGTTTGGGGTAGAGAAAATTATATTAAAGAAAGTTTTAAAATTTGAGAAAAAGAATGAACTGGCTCATACTATAATAATTACATCTAATTTGGAAGCTGAAACATAATAACATAAAATAGAAAGGATAAAATCCTAAGATGGAGTAATGGAATGGAAGTTACTGAGCTACATTAACTTAGGGGTCAGAGACATTGACTTCAGCCTTTTGGTAAAATATGCATATATTTAGAAACTAAAAGGATGAAACTAATGTAGAACTCAAGAAATAGTAAAGGGGCAAAATGGAATATAAAAATTGAAGAAATTGCCCTTCTTCTTCCCATACGTAGCCTGAGGTGATCTGTGAAAATGGTTCCCTATTCACACAACCCAGACACTCCCACAAAAACCATGCCCATCAAGAGGTGCAACTCTTCACATTCCCTTTAAAAACACGTATGAAACTGCCCAGGCCAAAAGGGTATGCGTATCTGAAAACCACCACGTGTCTGAAAGGTGTCACTTTACAGAAGCAATGTGCACCATCCCATCATTAACAATGGCGGGGTTGGCAGGTATGCCCAGGGCAAAGAGGGAGCTGGACACAGGTTCCGTGGCCCAAAAAAGTGGTGATTTTTTTTCTCTGCAACAACTTTAAAAATGCAAAGTCATGCTGAAGGTAAGCATATAGACGTAGATTCACTAATCATTGAGCATGCCAGGTGAACAGGGCACCCAAGACTCGCCATTGTACAGACAGAGCTCACAGATTAACACATACTTGAGCTCCCCCTGACTCATGGAGATGATCTTTGTGGAAAAGGAACAAATTATTCCCAGACCAATAAAGGAGGTTGCACAGAAGAATAAGATACCTTAGAAGAAACTAAAGAAACAAAAGCATATGGCATGAGAATAAATCCAACATAAAGTAAATGCAAATTAATGTTAGCATCAATAAATGCCTATAGAAATAGAAAAGAAAATAATAAACATAAAATGGGAGATAGAGAAAAGGCAAAAATTTGCTAGAAACATAACACACACACAAACACACAACATATAAAATTAATTATAGCAAGGATGAATTGATTAAACTTTCCACTCAATAGAAATTTCCAAACTTGCTTAAATGAATCCAGTAATGTGGAGCCTATAAGAAATCATTTTAAAATGTAAGGGTGCAGATGGGTTCAACATAAAGAAATAGAAAAATACATCTCAGATATATTTTACTTGAAAACGTACTGTTTTATAGTTTAGTAATATAATGTAATACTACCATTAGGCCTTAAGGCCAATGATTTAATATTCTGAAGGTAAAAAGCACCATTTACAAAAATATTAGTAATGTTTATAAATACCTAAATTGTGTATATATAATGAAAAGCCTTATGTGAAGTAAAAACTGCCTGAATGAGCAAAAAGAATTGATAAGGCCAATAGTGAAAATATTTTAATACACTCCCTTAATAATTAGTTAAATCAAGTAAGAAAACAATTTTGGGGCAGCCAACTATGACCCACAAACCTACCTGCTATCAGATTCTGTAAATAGTGTTTCAATGACACAAAACCATTCTCATATGAATTTTAGGATTGTGTCCCCGTATGAATTTTAGGATTGTTTTTTCTAGTGAAGATACTATTTGTATTTTAATGGGAACTTCATTGAGTCTGTAGACTACTTTTAGCAATATAGGCATTTTAATGATATTGATTTTGCTGATCCATGAGCATGGAATTCTTTTCCACTTTTAGTGACTTCAATTTATTTCTTTTCTAGTGTTATACAGTTTCATTGTAGACGTTTTTTACTTCCTTGGTTAGGTTTATGCCTAGATTTTTTTTTAAGCTACTGCAAATAGAATTGTTTTCCTCATTTCTTTCTCAGTAGGTTCATTATTTATGTATTCTTTTTTGAGGGGGAGGCTACTGGGGGTTGAACCTAGAGGCATTCTACCTCCAAGTTACACCCCAGACTGATTTTTTATTTCTTATTTGGAAACAAGGTCTTACTAGGTTGCTTAGAGCCTCACTAAATTGTTGAGGCTGTCCTCAAACCTGCAATCCTCCTGTCTCAGCTTCCTAAGTACAAGGATTACAAGTGTGCACCACTACGCCTGGCTTTCATTATTTATGTATTCTTGATGGCTGCTTTCATTTTACAAAGCAGAGTTGAATAGTTGCAACAAAAATTATATTACCCTCAGTGTAAAATATTTACTCTCTGGCCTTTTACAAAAATGTTTAGCAACTATTGATATGATTGTTTCAAAACAATTTTTAAAAATCACAATTAATAATTTTTAGATGTTATCAGAGCCAGGTGCGGTGGAGCACACCTTTAATCCTAGTACTTGGGAGGCTGAGACAGAAAATCACAAGTTTGAAGTTAGCCTTGGCAACTTAGCAAGACCTTCCCTGAGAAACCAAGTGAGACCCTGTTTAAAAATTAAAAAAAAATAAAAAGGCTGGGTGTTGTAGCTTGGAGGTAGAATGCCTGGGCTCAATTCCCAGTACCAAAATAGCAATAATAATAATAATTTATATTTTAATAATAATTTATATTTTAGGTTATAGTTTATATACAATAAAATGACCAGGACATAATCCAATGAAATTTGAGGTTTATACACACTTTTGTAAACATCACCCAAAATAATATATAGAACATTTCTATAACCACACAAAGTTCTAAACCCTATATATAGCAATTTTCTCACCCCCTACCCCCACCTACCTATCTAGAGGCAATGACTTCCTTATTTCTATCATTATAGATTAGTTTTCCTTATGGTAGGATCATATATTATATACTTTTTGGGGGTCTGGCTTATTTTAGTTTCCATAGTGTTTCTTATTTGTTTGTTTTAGATTTAACCATATTGTAGCATGTACCAGTTAATATCAAGTAGTGTTATGTTATGTGACTATTTCACAATTCACCCATTTTCTTGTTGATGGGTATTTGGATTACTACCACTTTTAGTAGTTATGTATAAAGCTGATATGATAATTTTCTACAAATCTTTCCATGTACATATGTTGTTATATTTCTTCAGTAAATATCCAGGAATGGAAGCTGGGTCACAGGGTAGATGTGTGTTAATTTTATAAAAAGGTGCTAAATAGTTTTCTAAACATACACCACTTGTATGAGTAATATAGCAGATACCCAGTTGCTCCAAAGCCCGGGCAACACTTGGTATTGTCAGTTTTACTGAATTCACACCCACTTTAGTGGGTGAGAAATAACATCACAGAATGACTGTAGTTTCCTTGCTGACTTGTAATGTTGACCAACTTTTCAAACACTTACTATATCTGTGTCTTCTTTTGGGAAGTATCTATTTAAGTCTTTTGTTCATTTTATATTGAGTTGCCTAATTATAATCTGTTCATAAGACATTTTATTCCCCTGTATTTTTCATGTAAGTAATTTGATAGACATATAATTATGAATATGTTTTCCTAATCTTTTGCTTGCCTACAAATTTATAAGATGTGTTCTCATTCTCTCTTCTCTCTCTCTCTCTCTCTCTCTCTCTCAATCTCTCTCTTCTTTCTCTCTCTCAATCTCTCTCTTCTTTCTCTCTCCCTCCTTCTCTCTCCAGTACCTTATTCATGCTAGGTAAGTACTCTACCATTAAGCTATATCCCAGGCATTTATAATTTTATTTTGAAACAAGGTCTCACCAACTTCCTGAGGCTGGCTTCAAATATGTGATCCTTCTACCTCAGTCAGCCTCCTGAGTAGCTGGGATTACAGGTGTGTGCTATATAAGATACATTTTGATTAGTATAACTATTTAATTTTAATAAGTCCCATTTATCAAGTCATTTCTGCCATGGATGTTGTCCTTTATGCCATCTTTGGAATCTAGCACTTACATTTACAACTCTATCTCTGATTTATTTTTGCATATGAGGTCAAGCAATAATTATAATTTCCTTTTTACAAATGAATTGACCTTACAACTTTGTTGAAATGATTGGACATAAATATGTATCCTTATTTTGCACTTGAGTCAATTCCAATAATCTAATTATGTAATGTTAGACCAATACCACTATTAGGATTATTGTAGCCTCATATTAGGTCATATTGTGTGAGTGTCACTGGATATCAAACCCAGGGGCATTCTACTTCTGAGCTATACACTCAGCCCTATTTTATTTTGAAACCTGGCCTTACTAAAATGCTAAAGCTGGCTGTGAACCTGAAATCCTCCAGTCTCGGACTGCCAAGTACTTGAATTATAGATGTGTGCCACCTTGTCCAGCCCTTGTATTAGATCTTAAAATTAGACTAAGTTCTGTTTCCAAAATTGCTTTATTTTTACATATCCTCTGAATTTCCATATAAGTTTCAGAGTTCTTTCTGAAAATGCTGGTATTTTAATTGAAATGATGTTGAATCAATCAATATGCCACATGGTTGTGTACATCTTAACAGTATTTGTTCTTCTAACCCATGGGCATGTATATATATATATATATATATATATATATATATATATATATATTACCTTGAACATGGTTTTTGTTTGTTTGTTTTTGGTATTTTAGGTGTTTCTTTTTTATGCTGATATAAACAAGATTACTTTTGAAATTTTTATTTTCCAATAATAGGTTGATGTTTTTCTTAGTTCTTTTTACATTGTAGAACAAGATACCTGAAGTGATGTGTTTGTAAAAACAGAAATTTATTTTCTCACAATTATGGAGGCTGAAAAGTCCAAAATCAAGGTGCTATCAGGTTTGTTGTCTGGAAAGAGCTGATCCCCACTTTCAAGGCTTTTTTTTTTTTTTCTGAGTCCTCCAGAGGGGAGGAAGGTTGTGTCTTCACGAGACAGAAAGTGGAAGGCAAAAAAGAATGAACTCCCTTCATTAAGCCCTTTAATAATGGCATCTGTCTACTCATGAGGTTGGACCTTCACAACACTAGCTGCACCTCCCAGCACCATCACATTGAGGATTAAGTTTCCAAATACGAATCTGGGGGGAAGTTTTCAGACCATAGTAATAATGTAAAAATCTAGAATGCCCCTGAGTTCAATCCCCAGTACCGCAAAAAAAAAAAAAAAAAAATCTAGTTCTACTGGCCTTTTTGTTAATGTCTTGGTTTTTTTGCTATGCAGTTATGTCACATACATAGAAGCACAGTTTACTTCACCTTTTCTTCTATTTGTAATGCTTTATTATTTTTCTTTTGTTATTGCTCTAGCTCTGGCCTTCAGCACAATATCCAGATCCTGAATAGGAATGATGAAATTAAAACCTTTGCCTCATTTTCAACTTTCAGGGAGCAATTTGATGCTTCACAAGTAACTAAGATATTTAACTCTACATGTTTTGCAAATGTCATTTATTTGGTGAAGTTCTATTCCTAGATTGCAATGTGTTCTTTAAAGCACTATGAATAAATACCGAAATTTGTCAATTGTTTTTATATTCATTGTGTTTTTTCTTTGATTTGGTTTTGATTTTCTCCTATATTTTGTTAATATGACGATTGAGTTTGGCTTGTGAAACTAATTATGCACTTATGGGATAAACTAACAGTTGAAATGTACTATTCTTTTTATATATTACTGGATTTTGATAATATTTTAATTAATATTTGATAATATTGATTTGTAATACTCTTCTTATAAAGTTGTTGTTTGCTTTAGATTTATGTTAACTTCATAAAGTGCAAGATATTTGCTTTGGCTCCTATTTGTGTAAGATTGATATTAATTATTTCTTAAATATTTGATAAAATTCACCAATAAAGGTATCTGAGTTTTAATTGCTTCCATAATGCTATTCAGATTTTTCTATTTATTGTGCCATTTTTTAATAATTTTTATAAGAAACTTACCTATTATATATGAATTCTTGAATACATTAGCACAGAGTAGTTTGCAGTAACTTCCTATTATCCTTTTGATGTCAATAGGCTCTACAGTAATATTCCTCTTTAATTACTAATACTGATCGCACATATCTTCTTTTTTCAGTTCTTCTAAGGAGTTTAATTTTGTAAATGAAACAACTTTTTAAAATGATTATATTTTTATTTTTTTTATTTTTAGACTTTTATTGATGCATTATAGTCTTATAAAGTCTCACATTATAATGTAGTAAATAGTGATAGTGATGTAAATGCACACAGCAGTTGATGAGCTCCCCCCTCCCGACTCGCTCCACACTACCCCCTTTCCCAGTCCATGATATTGACATTGGCATTGGCATTCTCACATATGTACATGATGTCTATGGAAGTTTTTCCTTTATTCTCCTCTTCCCCCTGCCCACCTTCTCCTAGACCACCTCTATTGCTATACTGGGGTTTCTCCTCCATTATCTAAAGTCCCACTTGAATCCAAATTACTCCCTGGTTTCTGCCTATTAGAGAAAACATATGACTCTTCACTTTCTGTGACTGACTAATCTTACTCAACATACTGTTCTCCAGGTCCATTCATTTCCCTGCAAGTGATCTAATTTTGTTCTTCTTGAATGCTGAATAGAATTCTATTGTGTGTATACCCCATAATTTTATAATCCATTCATCTATTGATAGATACCTAGGTTGGTTCCATAATTTGGCTATTGTGAATTATGTTACTATAAACAGGGATATGTATGCATTACTATAGTGTTCTGATTTCATTCCCTTTGGAAAGATACCCAGGAGTCATGTAGTTGGATCATATTAGTGGATCTATTCCCAGTTTTCTGAGGAATCTCCACACTGATCTCCATAGTGGCTGCTCTAATTTGGAATCTCACAAACAATGTAGAAGAGATGAAACAACCTTAGACTTTATTGATTTTTTTCATTACTTTCTGATTTATTGCTTTGACTATTACTTCTATTTTTCCTATATGGTCTATTTTAGTGAACATTGGATGAATACTTTCAAGGAATATGTATTTTCAGAAATACTTTGTTTTTCTGTTAATTTGATTAAATTGGTCAATAATCTTTTTTCAAATTTTCTATATTTTCCATTTTCTAATTTTTATCAAACAATTTTTAAATCTTCATATGCAATTGGGTATTTTTCTATGTCTTGCTTTAGTTCCACACACTTATTTATATATTTAAAAAGCAATAATTTGATTTGAATGTACTTCTGAGTTTATATCTTCTTAACAATATGTCCCTCTTTACTCTTGAAAATATATTTTCTCTTTAAATTTGTCTTTCCCGACATCGAGATACCTATAAATTGCTTTTGGTTCATATTTATAGCATGTCTATTTCTACCTTTCTGTTTTAAGTCTGACTACATTTGTATTAAAAAGGTGGATTTTGTAAAGACAGCATTTAGCTGGATCTTGCTTTTGTATCTATTTGAATAAATCTTCCTGTGTAGTTGAAATGCATAGTTTGTTCTCTGTTAATTTGATGACTGATGTGAGTGAGCTTACCATCATTTTTATATAGCCCTTTAGTTTCTTTTTTTTAAAAATTCATTTATGGTCTGCTTTGAATTAATCAAGTGAATTTTTTTTAGTTTGGTTTTGAGTTTTAGTCTTTATCCCACTTTTTGAATTTTTCCTAG
>PVLC010012802.1:25096-43437 GCA_004027655.1 Graphiurus murinus
GTACTGGGGATTGAACTCAGGGGCATTCTACCTCTGAGCTATACCCCCAGCCCCATTTTTTATTCTTTATTTTGAAACCGAGTCTCACTAAGTTGCGGAGTGCCTCACTAGGTAGCTGAGGCTGGCCGCGAACCCGGATCCTCCGGTCTCAGCCTCCCGAATGCTGGGATTACAAGCGTGCGCCACCACGCCCGGCTTTTCCTAGTTATTTTTAATGATTGCTCAATTAAGTATATCATCATCTTTACATTATTGACCCCTATGTTCAATATTATAATATTTCACAATGTAAAAATTTTATACAATATAATTAAAATTATTTCCCACACATTGCAATTTGTTGTCCTGTATTTTGCTTTTACATATTTTATAAACCTTTTAATTGTTTTATTTTGCATTCAGGCTGCTAATAGTCCTTCTTAGAAACTTAAAACTATATAAGAGGTAAATATAAAAAGTCTTCTAGATTTTTCCAAACACTTACTTCTTCTTCTGCTTCTGCTTCTTCACACACGTTTTCTTCTACTATTATTTCCCTCCTGGGTCATTTGATCTTCTTGTATGTTTTTACCCACATAATTAGCTTACTTTCATTTATTTTAAGGGAGAATAAAATATTTAGAGATATTAAATTTATATTCAAAATTCTATGCACTTTATGTGTTTTGACGAATGTCAAAGCCTTTCATTTTTATTGTTTCCCTGATGGTCTGTATGTCTATGTTTGTTTTTTATTACCTAAAAATTACTAGGACAATGTTTTCTAATATTTATGATTGGTTTTGGTTATTGTTGTTTGATGTTACTTTCTTGCTTAAATTTATTGTGGCCAGAGAAGATAACAATATTTCATACATCAAGAAATGTACAGATGATGATTGGACTTCGGATTATTTTTCGTGATATGATGTTACACCGCAATATGTATTCAGTAAAAACCATACTTGGAATTTCAAATTTTGATCTTTTCTGAGCTATGTAGCTGTTCCAGTCAGCATTCTTACAACTATAATCTAAAAGATTGACCATGTAACTTAGAGGAAAGAAGATTTATTTTCTTGTAGTTTCAGGTCCAGTCCATGTGAGGTCAGGAACTATAGATCTCACCACATGGCAGTGGGAGGCAGAGAGAGGGAGAGCACATAGGCTGTGCTCCTCACCATGGAGGCCCAAAGCAAGACAGAGAGTTATCAGGGGGAGGAGGAGTATATATAGTCCCCAAGGCCACACTCCTAGGGATCTGCCTCCTCCAGCATCACCCTACTGGCTCAGGCCACCACCCAGATAAATCCATTAAAATGACTTTCCACTGCTGAGATTTCAACCCTCAAGATTCAATTACATAAACTCCAAACATTAATAAGCAAGTTCCTTAGGGGACATTTTTTATCTAACTATAAAAATAGCACTATACTTTCTTGTGATATAAGCAGCCACATCAAACTTCAGCTCCCAGGCTGCCACAAAATCATGAAGGTAAACAGAACTCTACGATGCACTGTATTTCCACTGATTTTTGGATGCTGTATTTGATATTGTGTTTAAGTTTTTATATCTCATCATACCTATAAAATGTGTTTCTTGTACCCACTTGACTATTTTTACACTTTCAGTACTATATTCAATAAATTGCATGAGATATTTAACACTTCTTATTAAACAGAATTTGTGTTAGATTATTTTGTTCAAATGTAGGCTGATAATGTTTGAGTTCAGCTAGGCTAAGCTACAATGTTCAGTAAGTTCACTGTATTAAATACCTTACAATAATTCCAAGTTAAAAATGGATTTATTGAAATGTAACATCATGATAAGTTGAGGAGCATTTTTATGGAACTTTTTCATTGAGATTAGCATTTTTAAATGTTTTAGACCTATTGGGAATGTATGCATATTTGCTGTAGATACACATGTTTATCTCTGCCTTTCAAACATTTTTGAATTCATGAAAATTCTATACTAGGTGAATATTCAGGACAGTAGTAATTCAGCCTTTCTTTTAAAATGGAAAAATAAAAAACAAGAAAGAAAAGAAACTAATGAAAATCTTATATTTTAAGGATATGATATCTAATATTATCAGTGCTAACAACTACAAAAATCATGGCTGCTCTGAGAGAAGCAGTTAATGTTAAATGCTATACTGCAGATATCTTGGAATAAAAGATTTATTGAGCCATTGCAGATGCTGTTTGTCAGAAGAAGAAAGGAGCAGTCCTGGGACAAGTTATGGAAACCACCAGCAGTCAGGGTGCGTAGCAGTTGGGAAACATCTGCTGGGCCTAGAACTAAGAGTATTTTTATAAACTTTCAGGAAAGGAAGCATGAATTGTTTATGTTGAACTTATATCAGTTATAGATAAGAAGGGCAAGATTATGCAAAGCAGAGGAAGTTTTCGGATAGGATGAGAGTTGACAAGGAGATATAAATGCTGCTTCTGGAGGGGTTGAGGTTAAACAGTCCAGAATGTTTTTACATAAACAAGACTAGGTAGCCTTGCTGGTTGGACTTAATGGGATTTGAGTCAAGGTATTAATATACATTCAAGAATTTAAAATGATTTTTTTTGTTTTTTTGAGCCTGTAGCTTGTTAGTGATTAACATCTCCCCATCTATCATACCTTTGGTCTTCCAGCCTTTTGTAATTAAATTTAGGATATCTTAGAATTTTTCTCCTATAATTAATGTAACACATCTCAATTTAAAATTGAAAGAAATGATTGCATAGTTGCTGAGATGATTTCTTCTCCTTAATTTTAAGTACCTTTATAGGCTGCACAAAGTTGAAGTGAATTTCATAAGTGAAATTCTCATAATCCAAATGTACATTGTGTATATTTTAAATCATATCTATCATTACTTTATTTGATGTGACAAAGAATGAGAGTAGTATGTCTTATGTGTTACAATTAAGATTAGCCAAATCTTTCTATATCTTTGTTTTTGCATTATTTATGTTAGCTGCTATTCTGAACATGTAGGTTTATGACCACCATATTCTACTATAGCATCAAAATATAATATTTAATAAACAATGACTTCTAGAAAATGATTAAAGGAACAAAATTTTAAAGATGAATTTTCTGAATTGGTTCTAAGGTGCCTGAATTTGTCATCTGTTCTTAGATTTAAAGATGCTGATGACTCTATTTCCAGTAGTAAAGATAGCTTTAAGAGTCCATCACATTAACTGTTTATATAAAATCACAAAATATATGCATTGCATATTCCTAATTTATCACTTATTATAAACAAAGAACTAGATCTCGATCTCCCCCCCCCTCTCTCTCTTCATATATATAATATTTATGTATATCCAACTTTTTGGAAAACTAACAAATGTAATTGTCAGTTGGTTGCTCCTAACGTTGCTGGACAAAGTGATGAAAACAAAGGATAAGTTCAGGGATTTGAGTTTCTAGCTCAGGCACTACATAAACGACCTAAGAGCTTCCATGTGTGCCCCAAAGGAGACCCTTATCTCCTATAGTTCCATGGCTAAGATTCCTCAAAATGAAATGCAGAACTCTATTGTGATTGGCTGAATTACAAAGCAAGTTGAACTTCTAGCTTTGCAGCCTATCTGCTGTTAGAAATAATTGACTGGGAAAGTATGCTACTCTAGAAATCTGGATGGTTATGTGGCAAGATCCTGATAAAGCTGAAGGTATTTGGCACCTATTTTGATAAGCCTTCATTACCAGCAGAAGAGGTCTCCCTACCTCCAGCTGAATTAACCTTCAAAACTTCAGCAGAAGTAGGCTTCTCAACCCCAGGGGCAATGACACCCCCACCCCCAATGGTATTAGTTTCTTTACCCCCCTTTAAAATGGGCCTCTTTGTGTTATCAGTCTTTCCACCTCCATCTGAGGAGTCACCCCTGCATTGCCTGGGGAAACAGCAATGGCTTTAGTGAGGTGACTGCAATGAAAGTGCCCATTCTTTTTAGAACTCACACCTGGAACCTCTTTTTGCTTCTAAAGCTAGTCTCAATTCCAGTCAGACCCTTAAAGGTGAAGCACAAAATGTGACCTATGAGGAGGTACATTTTTCTCCAAAAGAACAACTTGACTTTTCTAACTTATAAACAAGGAGAAATTTGAGGAACACATTTGGGATTAGATACTGAAGCTGTGAGATAAAGATGGAAAGAACATAAATTTGGGTCAGTCTGAATTTATAGATATGGAACCACTAAACAGAGATTCTGAATTTAATATCACATATCCAGGGTTAGAAAGAATAGTAATAGTTTGTTTGGCTGGTGAGCCTATAAATTGCTCACTGTGAGCAAAATAGAAGTGCCACGCATACTTTTGTTTAATGTAGAGAAAGGGATTCACAGGCTGAGGAAGACTAGAATGTTAGAATTGCAAAGTGAAGTTGAAAAAGCTGTGTCTATATGAAAGATCCTACCGACTGACCTTGGCTAACTAGGATATCATATTAGGGGAGAGAGAAATATTGTAGATCAAAATCCAAACTTATCTTAGACTATCATTAGCCCTTTTAAAAATTACCATTTACTGTCAATCTCCTCGGCATCTGACAGAATATATTCTTTTTATCCAGTTTTTCATTTTTCCTTATTTTTACAGGATTTTTCTTGGGGTACTAAGATTTTACATAATAGTTGAATTTTTGTGACATATTTGCACATGCACATTAGATAATTAGTCAATATTATTATCAATTTCATTCCCCAGTACCTCCTCTTTCTCTCCCCTTGTCTCTCACTCTGATCCCCTTCCTCTACTCTATTGGTCTCCCTTGTATTTTAATGGGATCTCTCCTTTCTTTCCATTTTTTTTCTACCTAGCTTCTACATATGAGAGAAAACACGCAACTCTTGGCTGAGTCTGGCTTATTTCACTTAAAGTAATGCTTTCTATTTCATTCATTTTTCCTTCAAATGACCTATTTTTTATGGCTGAATAAAACTCCAGTGTGTATATATACTAAATTTTCTTTACTCATTCCTCTGTTCATGTTCTATAACTTGGCTATTGCAAATTGTGTTGCTATAAAGATGGCTATGTATGTATTATTATAGTATGCTGACTTTAATTCTTTGGGATGAATAACAAGGAGAGGTAAAGCGGGGTTACATGGTAGTCCATTCCTAGTCTTTTGAGGAGCCTCCACACTGATTTCTGTAGTGACTGTACTAATTTGTGACCCAACAACTGTATAAGAGTTTATTTCCTCCAACCTTCTCACCAAGACTTATCATTATTTATATTCTTTATGATTGCCATTCTAATTGGAGTGATATAAAAATCTCAGTGTAGTTTTAACTTGCATTTTCCTGACTGCTAAAAATGGTGAACATTTTTGTCATACATTTGTTAGCCATTTGTATTTCTTCTTTTGAGAAGTGTCTGTTTAGTTCATTTTAAAATTTATTGCTTGCTTTATTTGGTGTTAAGTTTTCTGAATTCTTTATATATTCTGACTACTAACTCTATTGGAAGAATGTCTGGCAAAGATATTCTCCCATTCTGTAGGCTCTCTCTTCATATTCTTTACTGTTTCTTTTGCTGTGCAGAACATTTTGAATTTGATGCCATCCCATTATTAATTCTTGGTATTATTTCATGACTTTAGTAGTCTTATTGAGGAATTCCTTGCCTGTGCCTATATGTTGGAGTGTTGACCCTATGTTTTCTTGAAGCGGTTGCAAAAGTTTCTTGTCTCATTCATAGATCTTTGATCCACTTAGGGTTGTCTTTTGTGCAAGCTGAGAAATAGGGATTTAGTTTCATTCTTCTGTATGATATCCAGTTTTCCCAGCACCATTTGTTTAAAAGTCTGTGTTTTCTCCAATGAATAAACCTTCCAACAAGGAGAAGCCTATGACAAGATGGATTATCAGCTAAATTCTATTAGACCTTTAAATAAGAACCAATACCAATGCTCCTCAAATTATCCCATAAAATAGAAGTAGAACACTTTCAAATTTTTCTATAAAGCTAGTATTATCCTGATAAAAAGAAGGTAAGGACACAGCAAGAAAAATAAACTATTGACCAATACCTCTGATGAAAATAGATACAAAAATCCTTAATAATATTTTAGCAATTTTTATTTAAAAAAACATGTTAAGAAGATTGTACATCATGACAAGATCTGTTTCATTCCAGGGATGCAAGAATGACTCAACATATAAAAATCAATAAGTGTAATTTACCACTTATATAGAATTTAGGACAAAAATAGTATTATCATCTCAATAGATAAAAAAGAGGCCTTCAACAAAGTTCATAATAAAAACAGTGAAGAAATTAGAAATAAAATGAACTTACCTGAATATCATTAAGGCTATTTACAAGAAACCCAAAGCTAACATCATACTTAATGGGGAAAACTTGAAAGCCTTTCCTCTAAAATCAGAAACAAGGATGTCCACTTTCAGCACTCCAATTCAATATATTACTTGAAATTTTAGCCAGATTAGCTAGACAAGAGAAGGAAATAAAAGAGATACAAATCAGAAAGGAAGAAGGTATGTTATCATTGTTTGCAGATGATGTAATCCTGTACTTAGAAGATTCAAAAAGCTCCAAGCTCCATTAGAAGACTTTTAGAGCTAAAAAAAACAATTTCAGCAAACTAGCAATATACAACATAAACACACAAATAAATATCTTTCCTATACACCAATAGTGAATCTGCTGAAAGAGAAATCAAGAAAACAATTCTATTTGTGATAGCTTAAAAAACACCTAGGGATAAATATAACCAAAGTGATGAAAGACCTCTAGAGTAAGAATAATAGAACACTGAAAATTGAAGAAACCACTAGAAGATGGAAATACTTTCCATGCTCATCAATAAGTAGAATTAATATTTTTAACAATAATTAATATTGTTAAAATGACCATATTACCAAAAGCAATCCATAGATTGATTTTATGCAAGGATTTAGTTACTACTAATTTTACATCATACCATTCAAGTAATTCAGTATGAAAAGAGTATCATCAACATACTTAGCCTCATTCTCTGAGGAAGGGGTCATTGCATTTTCAGTGTATGAAAACAGTTTTTATCACATTGGGTGGATTTAAGACCTGGTTGTTCCTTTTATCTGGAGGTTAAATTTTATTTAAGGAGATGCACATGTGTGCCATGTTGGCAAAGGGTGGATGTGTGATTGTTAATTTCATGTGTCAACTTGATTAGACTAAAGAATACCCAGATAGCTGGTAAAATATTATTTCTGGATATGTTTGTGTGTTTCTGGAAGAGATTAGCACTTGAATCAGTAGATTTAGTAAAGTATATTTCCCTCTTTAATATGGTGGGTATCACCTAAACCATTGAAAGTCTAAATATGACAAGAAAAGGGGGGATTTTCTCTATTTGGCCTTCAGAATTCAAATAGAATCACACCATCAGCCTTCCCATACCTTCACTTTGCAGAGGGCAGATAATAGAACTTCTCAGGCTCCATAATCTTGTGAACATATCACTTATAAGAATTCTCTATATGTATATAACACACACATCTTATTGATTGTGTTTCTTTTTTAGGAAAAAAATGAATCATTTATCATATAAAAATTTCTGTTGCTTCCTACTTTTGACATTTTTAAAGGTATTAAAAATGTTTTAAAAATTCTATCACTGGTTGACCAAGATTTTAGAATATAGTTTTAAAATATTTTTAAACTTTTAGGTTTCAATTTAAAAATAAGGAAATATTCTATATATGGACTTTTCTTCATATGAAATATAAAATCAGTATACATCTAACTTCCCCTACACATTAAATCTTACTTATTTTATTTTATAATGTATCTCTAATTTCAAAAATATTACCTAACATTTAACATCTATTTAACAATAATCATTTATGACTGCTGGCAGAATTGCTTACTGTGAGTGTAGTAATAGCACAGTCTCCCCACTCATGAAGTTCATTATTTTGATTCATCTCTTAATCAGTAGAAATGGTCAACTAAATTTTTTAACTCTATAAAGTTATATTTTTCCTACCTTGATTCTTTATTTTCCTTTTTTTAAATTGGTGCATTGTAATCATACACCTTAATGAAGTACAAGATGGTAAAGGCATACATGCACACATCATTCATTTAGCCCTTCCCCAATTTCCACCCTATTCCCTCCCCTCCTTCTCATGTTAGGCTTAGTGATTGACTTTGATTACATCATGTGCCTTAGGGAGTCTCTCCCCCCCCCCCATCACCTTAAGTTAGGTTGCCTTCTTTGCTCATCTAAGGTTTCTCCTTCTTTGTCTAGAGTCCCCCCTATGACTCATTTTCTCCCTAGCTTTTGCATGTTAGGAGGAACATCTGATTTTTTTTTTTTTTTACTTTTTGTGATGAACTAATCTCACTTAGCATAATGTTTTCCACTTCCATACATTTCCCTGCAAATGACATCATTTTGTTCTTCTTTACGGCTGAGTAAAATTTCATTGTGACATATCCCATAGTTTTGTGATCTATTCATCTATTGATGGACATCTTGGCTGGTTCCATAGTTTGGCAATTGTGAATTGTGCAGCTATAAACATGAGATAGTGACTGAGGGAAGCAGCACATCTTAGGCACTGTAAAACTCAAAACTCAAACAATGTGAAGGCAGCTTCTAACAGGAGAAAAAAAGCAATGAAAATTTGAACAAAGCAACAAAAAACTGAATGGTGGCAGAACTAAACCCAGAAGATACATGCCTCATCTGGGGAACACTGCCGATGGTGGCCAGCTGCACCAGCATGGCTTGCTGTCTGCACTGTGCCAGAACTGCTAGCAATCACTGTGGTCTCTAAAGAACCCCTGAAAAAAAGCCAATGACCTGACATGAAGTAAGCAGCTGCAGATCTTCACATCTTAAGTGGTCAGCATCTTGCTCCACAATTGACAGGAATTTGCTGCCAAAATCTGCAGCAGTGGCAGCTCAGCCGACCTCTCCCTCCAGAGAGCCAGAGTAGCATTGGACTGTAAGTTAATCACGTGCCTCAATGGGAGACCGCCCAGTGCAGCCACAGGGTCTGAGACTTTGTGGTCCACCTCTGTAGTGGTTGGGTTGGAGGCGCCTGCCAGACACAGCAAAGGTGTGGGAGACACCCATAGCATGGACGGGGCAGAGTCTTTGCAGGGTCTCTGGAGAACAACTCATGATTACACTGGACACCTGCTACCTGTGTAGGCACAAAGACAGAGACACATGCCTAGGGTCTGTGGAAAGTGTGGAGGCCCATCCTTACACAGGGTCCAGCCCCAGTGACACCTGCCATCTGTATAGACAAAAAGCGACAAAGCTGTGGAGAGCTCAGAGACCCAAGCATGCAGTGGGAGAGGCACTCGGTGCCTGCACTGACAGAGAGACATCAGGCCAGGATTCTAATCATTGCAGGGTCTCCTGCAATGATGTGGGGCTGCAAACTGACATCACTACTATAGGTTACTGAGAAAATGAGAACACTTGGAACATGCTGGAGAACCTACTATAGTGAATAGATACTAAACAGCTGAAAGTATCCATGCAGACCCAGGAGGACTGCAGAGGCCAAGTCTGATCCGTACTTGTATATTTGCAGGGTTTTTTGTTTGTTTGTTTTGTTATTTTATTATTTTTGTGTTTGTTTATTTGATCTCTTCCCCATCCCTTTTACAAGCTTCCTCCCTCTTTCCTATCTTCTCGTTTCCCTCCAACCTCCTTTTTATTCTTTTCTTTGTCATATATTCTTTGTCATATCACTATACCTAAATACTCTACATTGACTATTAGAATCCTCCTACATATTCATTATCTCTTATCTCTACCATATATTACCTTACTACATTCAAACTCTCATTCTACTTGATCATATCCTCTACTTTACCCTATTCTTCCTCCCAACTCTCCAGCTCCTGCCCCTTCACCCAACCTTCACCATTGAATACAGCACAACTTGTACTTGTATATACCAGCTGACACCTCTAAATCCCTACTGCTGAGACTGGACCAGAGAGGTGAACCACCAGAAAGGACTGCCAGATACCAAGGATAAACTAACCACAGCTGACAGAAGGAATTGCCCAGTAGCTCACATGTTGAGGTTTAAAAACCCATAGAGCACAAACTGTTCTGCCCACACTTCTGAGCTGACTCCCAATATAAGAAGTGACAGACAGGACCCCAGACCTTAACACCTGAAGCTCATAAAAGTCACCATTGCAGTAGGCAGAAGAAGCCCAAATGTAACCTCAAATCAGTACTGACAATCTACAGGTAGAACAACAGTGGGCTGATAGTAGACACAGTTTTCAAGGTTGGTATCAAAGGTGATAAAATACACAGTGGAGAACAAAGAATAACCATATGAGTGAGGCTATTCAACTCTAAGGCATACCTAGTGGTAAATATCTACCTCCACAATAAGGTATTATTCAAAGAGAGAAAACAGAAAACCTACAGACTGAGAGAAAGCTATCACAAGCAACAAAGAACTACACTTAAGAAAAAGGAAATCATGAGAAGGAAAAAAGCAAGGAAACAGTGAGCTCCCACAACTCTACAATAACAGAACCCACCAATACAGAACTACAGAGATTGCCAGAAGGACAATTCAGAACTTTAACAGTAGAAATGATACAGAACTCCCAAAAAGAATTCACAGAGAATCTGAAAGAACTAAAGAAACAAATAAACAAAGAATCTGACACTCTGAACAGGAATCAAAAAGAAACCTTGAAGGAACTGAAGGATGCAATAATTGAAGTGAAAGCATCAATACAAATCATAAACAATAGAATAGACCACATGGAAAATAGAATCTCACTCTTAGAAGATGACCACTACAAAAATGAATGCATAGTATATAATTTAGAAAAAAACAATCTGACAGCATGAATTTGACATTGATGAGATCTGGGTCAATTTTAAAAGAGATAACCTAAGAATAATAGGTAGAGAAAAGGGAATAGACGCTGAAATCAAAGGAATCAACAATGTTTACAAAGAAGTAATATCAGAAATTTTTCCAAATATAGAAAAAAAGGTTGACACACAGGTACAGGAAACAAATAGAATCCTCTTTATTCAAGATCAGAGAAAAGGTTCACCATGCCACATAATAATCAAATTGACTAATATAGAGGCCAAGGAGGGAATCTTAAAGGCAACAAAAGTAAAAGACCAAGTGACATTCAGAGCCAAACCAATTATAATTACTCCAGACTTCCAAAAACAAGTCATGAAAGCCAGGAGGGCCTGGAACAACATATTCCAAACTCTGAAAGAAAACAACTTGCAGCAAAGAATTTCCTACCCAGCAAAAATATCTCTCAAATTCTATGAGGAAATAAAAACGTGCCTTGATTCTTAAAAGATATTGCCACTATTTTTATTGCCTAAAATCACTTAACACTTTCCTATTTATTTCACTCTAGCTTTCAATTATATATATTTATTGTTAAAATTCAAATGCTTGTTTATGTTAGAAAATAAATTTTTAATTTTTTGTTAATTATTCTTTTCTACTGTATTTATCTTTTTAAAATTCAAATTTGATGTAAAAACATAAAAATAAATATATATTATATATTCTCATTATTTCCATATTTTTTCTTACTGAGCTTTGTGAGAATTTTCGAAGTTATAATGCATTCAATTTCACTCAGATTTCAAACTCTATTTGTTTCATGTATAGTTCTTATTTAATGTAAAAATTATCTTTTGTCATCTCTCTCAACATTAGATTATTCCTGTTTTATGACTACCTTTAGAAGTACCTGATTTATAAACACATGTTTCTTTTCCAACATGAATGAGGAGTTTAAGTATTTTGTATTAATTGAAGTATTCTTCTATGTGAAATAGTTGATCTAATTCCACAGACAGATCTCAGTCTTTTGTATTGCATTATATTTTATCTTTTATTTTATTTGTGTGTGTGGGGAGGGTACTGGGGATGGAACCTGGGGGCATTCTACCTCCGAGCTACAGCCCCAGCCCTATTTTTTTTTTAATTCTTTATTTTGAAACAGAGTCTCATTAAGTTGCAGAGGGCCTCACTATGCAGCTGAGGCTGGCCGAGAACTCAGATCCTCCAGTCTCAGACTCCCAAATGCTAGGATTACAAGCGTGCGCCGCCACACCCGACAGTATTGCATTATATTTTAAAAGCACAATGATTTTTTTCTTCTGCTAAGCTTTACAAATAATGGGCTCTATTTATATAGCAGTTAGTATTGAAGTAGAGTTGAACATCCTTGTGCTAGACTAGATCATGTTCAGATGACTTATGCTCAGATGGTCTTTAACAATTTGAAGATGAAGCCCATGGGTAAGTGTGCAAGAGAAATAGAAACCTCAAGTAGAATCAATGGGACTAGATGACAAATACTTTTTTCCTTTCCGATAGCGTTCTGAAGCCAACCAAGGCCTGTCTTTTAGTAGGCAGCCACAGAAATGACCCATTCTTTATCTCTAATGATCATCTCTGTTAATTGCTATATAAATATTGTGTGTGAAACCTTGGTAGACTGGCCTATGGAACTTCTTTGCTTTTCCAGAGGAAATTAAAAGTCAAAGACTTCCTGTTCTCATGTTTTTTGGAGGCAACATATTTAATTTTACTTTGAATTTATGAAAAAGTCACTCTTATTACTGACCCCCATTTACATCATTTTAAATACAACAATTTTAATGTGGACTCTTTGATAGTAACTTTTTTAAAGTGATCCTTTTGTAATACTATTTCTGGGAGAAATCTTCATGATCTACAGAATAAGTTTGGTTTTTTTTTCCAAAGCTCTGAAAAATGCTACTTTTTCTCCTTGTTGCATTCATTCAGTAACTGAAACAAAAATTTAAAAACCAAATAATTATTTGGAAACTACAGATAAAGTTAGGGTGTATTGTAAACTATATCCTCATTTGCTATGGTTTTCTCATTTTTTTTTCCGTGCCTCTGCTATTTTCTCTGCTATGAGCACCTTCTCTTTCTCATACATCCTCTGTTTGGTAACTCTCATTTGTCCTTCACATCTTACTTAGACCTTCTTTTTCTTGGAAGGATGTCTCACTAATGTTCTCTAACAAAAAGCTTCTTATGCCTCTCTTAGCACCTGTAACACTCTATTGTAATTCTATGCTTATTTGTTGCCTTCTTTCTTTCTTTTTTTTCTGTAGACATGAGTTCCTTTAGGGAAAAGAAAACATGCATCAGCTATCTCTGTATGCTCCACATGAGACATGTAAGACATTCTAGAAAAAAATGTATGAAATTCATAATTGTATGAATGCACATACTTTTCTAAGGGTGAATATTCAAGTTTTAAAGAGGATAGGTGTTTTGATAAAGATGTTAACATAAATTCATAGCAGAACTAGAAATAAAAATGACCTAAGTACTGATATATTACTTCTTTTAAAAATAATCATATTCCTTATTTGAAAATGATCATATGAACCACAGCACTTGTTTATTCACAAAACATTATATAGTGCCTTATGTATCAGGAACATAACAATGTCTAGAAATAATTACAAACAGTATCTCCTACCTTTAAATTCAGTTCTGTATTTCCTAAGGAATTATTTGTCTTTATGAAATGTATTCTAGTTATTGAATTATGCTATAGGGCAAAAACAAATAAAAACATAAAGTTGATTTTGTTATCAAAATTTTTGGAGTTAAAAAAACTTACTTTGTACCTCTTGATGATTCCTTACAAAATGGAAATATGCCAAAAGTTCAAAAAATTTACTACCAGAGAATTCATTTTAAGATTATATTGTTTAAAATGAAGTAAATGTGATCAGTTATAAAAGGTATTTACCATAAACCCCAAGATAAAACTAAATATAATGTCATCACCAAAAAAATAAAGAAAATTGAATGTCTTTGACTCTTACTTTCTTCTCATGCTACCTTCCTTCCTATATCTTCACATTTAAGTCTGAACCAGCTCTGCAAATTTGAATACAGCAAAATGATCATGTGTTTTACTTGAAAACTAACTTAAATAGAGTATGGTTTGACCATCAGCTGTGGTAAAGATTTTTGTGTCATGAGATAGGCATTAAGAGCTTACCAACATTACCTAATAGTTTTTGAACTTCTAGAGTTTTCTTGAAAATACTTATACTTCTATCATTATTGCATTCAAAGGAAAAGAAGATTTTTATATGGTTTAAATTTTTCTTAACTATTATTAAAATCAGCAGGCCAGGTGTTTGGAACTGGGAAGAGGGTTCTTTTTTAATTTTTTTTAGTTGTTTTTCAATGTCAAGCATATTTCTCAGGGTATAATTTAACCTCTGAGCTCTTCGGTATAAGCTATTTATTCATAGGTAGTTAGGATTGGAGGATAATTTCCAGTAGCCTCAAGCAACATGTCCTGACCTTTATTAACATTTTTACTTTCAAATCCAAACCTGAGAATGAGTGATGGGAGTAATTAGTCAATTTTTCAAAACAGCTTCATTCCAGCCTTTTCCAAGAGGTGAGGAAAAGGAGAAAGATGTTTCACTGCACATAAAAATAAATAAAATAATAAATCTTTCACTGGGTTGGAAAATATCTGTCCCACAGAGAATGACGATCAAGCTGATTTTACTTCATTTCATTATTTAAGAATAAAGTCATAAGGGAGATGAATGTCGTGGTCAATTACTGTCTGGACAGCACTAAGGGAGATGAAACCAATTTACCCAGAGTAGGACTCGGAATTAAATAGAACTTAATGATCTGAATGATCATTTTGTAGTTGTCAGGAGTCTATAATAACCCTTTTAGAAAAAATAATATTTTAATCTCATATATTATATTAAAATCTTGGAGTTTATGTTCTAAAGAAGACTATTGTCTATTAAAGTAGGATATATGACTATATATATATATATATATATATATATATATATATATATATATATATGACATGCTTTTGAGATAGTAATATATGTTACATATATTACAGAGCAAGAATAAGTAGTAGTGGAGATGAGTGGAGAGGATGCTGTATATGAAATACAATTAGGGAAGGAATTTGGAAAGAATCCTAAAACATAAGAGAATCTCTTCATCCAACAATTAGGGTCAAACAAATCAGGCAGAGGGAAAAGCAAATGCAAAGCCCATGAAATGGGAATAAATTTGGCATATCCAAGAGGAAGTCAAGAACATTAGTATAGCTAGACAATTGTGAATAAGGGAAAGCAGTTGGAGATATAGGTAAGGGACAAATTGTGTAGTTCCTTCTAGGCCACTGTCAGGAGGTTTAGTGTACACAAGCTATAAAGGAAAATCATTGGGAGATTTTATACTGAAAAAAATCTTGATATGATAGTCATTGTGTGTGTGTGTGTGTGTGTGTGTGTGTGCATATGTGTGTGTGCATGTATGTATGTGTGTGTGTGTGTGTGTGTGTTTTACTGGAGATTGAACCCCTACCACTGAGCCACACATCCTTGCCCTTTTAAATTTAATTTGTTTATTTATTTATTTATTTATTTATTTATTTATTTACTTATTTATTTATTTTTGTGATGCTAGGGATTGGAGATTGAACTCAGGACCATGCTATGGCTGAGATGCACTTCCAGACCTTTTTATTTTTTATTTTGAAGTAGAGTCTCACTAAGTTGTTGAGGGCTTTGCTAAGTTGCTGGGGCTGGCTTCAAACTTTCAATCCTCCTGTCTCAGCCTCAGAAGTTTTCTTAGACCCAAGAAATGGGGTCTTGCTAAGTTACTGTGCAGGCCTCGAACCTGTGATTGCCCTGTCTCAGCTTCCAAAGTGATGGGATTATAGGTGTTGTGCAACCACATCCAGCTCAATCTGTTCTTCATTTTTAAAAGTTAAGAACAGGGTCAGGTAGAACAGATAGAACCATATGAGGCAAGTGCACCCTGGTGAGAGACCAGGTATTGGACAGTAGCAGTTGAATTAGGCATACAGGTGTGGAGGTACCGGAAAGTTGCTGGGTCCAGAGTTTACTATGAAGAGAGAGATGGTAGCATTTGCTGATGGATTACATTTAGAAAATGAAGGGTATTTTTCCCTTTGTCATTGGATGAATGATGGTAATATTCATTGATTTAAAAAAGAGTAGAAAAAGAAGCAAACTTAGGAGAACAGATAAATTAGGTTTTCATTAGTTCCGTTTAGTATGCCTTTTTCACAGCTAAGTGGAAATGTCAAGTAGGCAAGTGAATTTCCAAGTCTGAATTCATGAGAGTTTAGGGCCAGTGCTGTAATTATGGGAGCCATCACCACAGAGATATTATTTAATGTCAGTTGCCAAGTAAATGAAAATGCATGCAAAGATCAATGAGCCAGGGACTGACATCAAGGGATTCCAGAGTTTAGAAGAGGAGAGAAGGGGATTTTGCAAAGACAAATGGGAAGGAATGAGCAGCCAGGGAATAGAGAAACTGGGAGAGTGGGTGTTTCTGAAATATGAAAAAGAGAGTACATGAAGGTCAGGATGACCACATGCAAAATACTATATGAAAACTAAGGCCAAGACAAAGAATTGATGTCTGAATTTGGTAATGTTATGGACAGATATAGAATGCCCTGAAGAGCTCAGGGTTGATACAGTTAGGACATGAGGATTGTAGTCTCATCAGCAGATAAATCCATTGTAATGATAAATCTGGGTGGTAACCTAGGCCAATCTGGGTGGTAACCTAGGCCAGTGGGGTGTCTGGATAAGGTGAGTCCTTGGGGATGTGGCCTTAGGGGTTGTACTTGTTCTTTGAATCCCCAAGCTTGTTTGCTTTCTGTGTCTGATATCCATGATGTGAGGTACAGGGCCCATGTACTCTCCCTCTCTTCACTTCTTGCCATCATGCCCAGATCTTCAGACCCCAGCCTCACATGGAGTGAGCCCATAATCTCCAAGAAACTGTGAGCAAACAAATCTTTCTTCTTTAATTTATGTGGTCAGTCATTTTGGATTATATCAGTGAGAATGATGACAGAGACAATAAAGTTACATATCTTGTCACCTTGACAGAAACAATTTGTTTAGGATGTGTTAAAAGTGAAAGTATCTTGACTTCCGGGAAGATGGCGACGGAGTGAGACACGTCTCAAGAGCCGCTGTGAGCTCGATTCAAATCAGTCGTGGATCCAGCTTTTTGAAAGAAGAAAAAAAGCAACAAAAAGGTGAAAAACGCTGCGAAAACTGGAATACAGCTGAGCAGAACCCAGAAGGCCGACCAGGGAGAGCAAAGAAGCCCGTGGCCCCGGCGCCATGCCGCCAGACAGAACCCGCCATTGAGCCGGCCCCCGGCGTGGAGTCTACTAAGAAAGAAATATACAACAACCCTCTGCACCCCACCGGCCAGAGCTGAAGTGAGCGACTCCTGAACTTCTCATCCTAGCCAGGCGGCATTTCGAGGCACCTTCGACAGAGACCGGAACGCGTGGTACGACCAGCTTAAGCCCGCGCAGGACCATCCCAGCTCACCTCTCCTCACGGAGCCGGAGCACAGATAACTGCACCCCAGGGCTTGGGTCAGGACTGCCGCAGGAACAGCTTCTCGACGGAAAGGGGGAGAAGCAAATCGGCCCAAGGGTGAGTGGGGAAACGGGCAGCTGGCTGGAGTCTGAGGAGCAGACCAGGGAGAACCGGGGAGTCGGCAGGTGCGCAGCAGTAGCAGCCGCCATCTTGTTGGCCGCCCATAGCAGCAGAAATCTGCCCAAAAGACCTGCAGAGGCCAAACCAGGTCTGTTCTTACAAACTTGCAGGGATTTTTATCTTGCTACTTGCTAACGTTGCTTGTTTTCTGGGGTTTTTTGCTTTGTTTTGTTCCATTTTTACTCTGTTTTCACTTTGCATTGCTACAATTTATGTATGTTTGTTCGGAGGATTGGTAGCCTTTCAGCTTTTGCTAGATCCTAGAAGTCAATACCTGAAACCCACCAAAGACACCAATAGAGCAGGCAGAAGAAATTCCAGAGTAATTGCAACTCAATACAAGATACCATTCACAGAGAGAAAATAAAAATAAGAAACCTACAAATTCAGGGAAAGCGTGCAAGAGCAGCAAAGTTATAAATTTAAGAGCAGAGAGCAGGAAAACCATGAGAAGGAGAAACACAAAAGAAACAATGAGTCAGCACGACCCCACAATAACAGAACTCAATGACACTGATTGGCAGAGCTTACCAGAACGACAATTCAGATCTTTAATAATAGAAGCGATACAAAACTTCCAGAAAGAAAGCAGAGAGAGCTGGAAAGAAATAAAGGAACAAATGAACAAAGAATTTGACACCATGAGCAGGAATCATAGTGAAGCCTTGAGGGAAGTGAAAGAAGTGAAAGAGGAAATAAGAGAAATGAAGGCATCGATACAAACTATAAACAATAG
>PVLC010012803.1:0-43332 GCA_004027655.1 Graphiurus murinus
CAAACCCGGATCCTCTGGTCTCAGCCTCCCGAATGCTGGGATTACAAGCGTGCGCCACCACGCCCGGCTCGACCTAATAAAACTTAAGTCTGCAAATCTCAAAGAGGTGCATCAACAATGATTAAGGGGACCTTGCCCACTTCAAAAGGGGCCAACTCTGATTTAGTGGGCTAGAGTTTTTAGTAGTCAGGAAGTAAAATCACATAAAAGGGTCACCCATGTGAGTCTTAAGCCCCAGTGTGAAAGACTAATCTCCAGTTTAGTAATAATCAGCTTCACTCAGGAAACCAAATTTGAAAACAAGCTCAAATAAATAAAACAATAAAAAGAAAGAAAAATGAGGCCCTGGCATACTAGAGCCACAATAGTCTAGAGCAAGGAGAAGGAGACCATGAACTTGAACCTGAGTTTGCTGGCACAGAGGAAAGAGCTTGAAGCCTAACAGTATCTTTGGGCTGAGTTATCTATCTTCTACAATCTTTGTCTGTGTGCTTTCCCATCATCCACTTAGATGCTAACACTTAGTGTTTCCTTTCTCCCTGGGCCAGAGATGACTCAGCTTTATACTGGGCCTTTTTGGCAACGGATAGAAAAATGAGTTCCAGTCAGTGAATGCAGAAGCAGGAAGTTCTCTCTTGCCATCCCTTCATTATGTCCAAGGAAATTTGTGGTTACATATTATGGTTGGTTGGGGCAAGGGTTCACACTCATATTTTTTCCCACTGGGCCACGTATGTCCTCAGGAAGCTAACATTGGACACAGCCTAGGTAGCTATAGAAGTAACTACAGTGTGACTTTTAGATTTAATAGGATATTCACCATCTAGTTTAATATTCTGTGCCAGGTTCCTTGATGTGGCTGTAATCGTTGAATCCTTCAGTCTACAGAGGCCAAAGAGGTCCTAGCATCTCTGTATACATAATATGGTCATGCTAAGAAGCAAAATGAGCCAAAGGAGGAAAGACTTGGACAAGAGGACCAGAGTGATCTCTCTTTTCTGCTCCTGTACACTATTTTGATTTTGTGAAGTTACTTTCTCACTGTACCTAGGACAATCAATGCCCCTTGTCTTAAAACATGGGAGAGAAATGATGATGAGAGTGTGTATTTATATTATTCAAACCAAAGTCTAGTTTGTTTTTATTGATGATAAATGATGGAGTCAAATACTAGAGTTCTGCTGAAGGTAGTGAATGAGGAAGGGATAAAATCATTGAACCTATTGGGCATGGTGGCACATGTCTGTAATCCCTGCTATTTGGGAATCTAAGGAAAGAGGATTGCAAGTTCAAGGCTAGCCTGGGCAACTTAGCAAGATCTTGTCTAAAAATAAAAGATAAAAAGGGCTGGGTATGTAGCTCAATGGTAGAATGTTTGTCTAGTGCATGGGATACCACAGGTTCATTCCTTAGCAAAGAAAAAAAAAAAAAAGCACTGCACCCACAGATGATTTGGTCTCTGCATAAATGCCACTTCTCAGAGAGTCTTTCCATCAAATCATCCCTTTCCAAATCATCATCCTACCCCTTGGTATCATCACCCTTTCCCCTAGTCCTGCATTATTTTATTCCTAGCATAGTCTATCACTCTCTACTGTAAGGTAAAGTCTATGAGGTCAAGGACTGTATATGCTTTGTTCTCTGTGTAGCCCCGTTGCTTAGATAATCCCTGGCATATTAGAGGAGCACAATAAATATTTGGTGGCTGAATTTTCATGTGGAGGGAACACATTACAGACCAGGAAATTTTGTACCAGAAAGATGTCAAAGAAGCATTCTTCTTTACTTCTGTTAAATTCATTTAGTATTTATAAGGATTATTTTTTGAAAGCAATAGAAATTTTGCTCCTGGTTTCTTAATTTGACATAAGCTTTTGGAGAAAAGAAGCAAAGATGGCCTGCTTCCTTCATCCGAATTGTGTGATTTCAGCATGTAAATAATACACTTTCATGACACTCCACACCCACAATTGATTGTGGTCCAGGTGGGGCCAATCACAGATATTCCCTGCGGATGCTGTGGTACAGTGTGGTAGTTCCTTTTCCACAGTGGATGTGCAGGAAGTATAAACTTGTGTCTCTGTTTCTGGTATGTGGAGGGAAGAAGTGATTTGTGTGTGGGGGGGGGGGGGTACTGGGATCGAACCCAGGGGCACACCATATCCAAGCTACACCCCAAGCCCTTTAATTTTTTTTATTTTGAAACAGGGTCTCACTAAGTTGTGAAGGGCCTAAGTTGCTGAGGCTGGCTGTAAACCTGCTCTCCTCCTGACTTATCCTCCCAAGTACTGAGATTACAAGAGTGTACCACCATGCCCAGCTAAAAGAAGTGATTTGTTTTTTGTTTTGTTTTGTTTTTAATGAGAGAGAAAGAGAGAGAGAGGAGAAAGGGAGAGAAGGAGAGAGAGAATGAATTCAATGTACAGAAAGAAACAGACAAGGAGGGGGACACACAGAAGGAAAGAAAAAAGGAAGGAAGAGAGAGAGGGAGGGAGGGAGACAGACAGACTTTGGTAGTATTTGAATGCTGTGCTTGACTTGTTCTTGAATCCCAGCTACGTCTTTGTATTCCCTATGGTTTGAGTGCTTCACATTTACTTAGATTCTTTAAGCCAATAAGTCTCCATTTCTGTAAAGGCCACTTATAGTTGAGTTTTTCATCACCTGCAATATCCGAATTGACATAAATAATAGAGCCAACCTTTTCAGGAAGTTTTGTTTGGCAGCTCAGAATCATAGCAGAGTTGCTACCCTGCTTTGAAGAGACTGGGTCACCATTTAGGGCCAAAAACCTCTGAGGTTGACAACAGACTTGAGAGATTTACCGATTGAGAGTGGACCTGCACAAGAAAAAACTTGGAAGAGATGGAAAAGAAGAAGCAAGCCAGTACAGGGCAGTGTTCGCCAGGAGCTCTGGCTGCAGTGCTCACTCTGTGACCTTGCTGAGTGATTTATGCTTGAGTCCTGTCATTTCTCATTTTTTAAAAATGCAGTATTTAAGGTCTGTGCCAGCTCCCTAAACTGATGATTCTACATAAGAGGAGGGCAGGAAAGAAGGGGAAAAGTGGGGCAGCAGGATCCTTTCCCCCAAGGGCAGGTGGTATTCCAACCCACGGCAGAAAGCAAGAAATGGTACAGGGAGAATGGAGAACAACCAGGCCCCACTTAGTACCTGTGACAGTTTATTGTGGATGCCTTTAGAGGCTGCAGGCTGAGAATGCAGGAAGACAGAGGCTGTCCTTTTGTGAAATGTTAAGTTTTGATAGGCTTTGAGGAAGAGAATCTGGGAACCAGAGATAGGGTCATGTTGCAGGAGACAAAACATAACAAAGGTGCCATTGGCCTCTCCCCCCGACCCTTGACCTCACTCTGTAGACATTCATCTTCCTTATCCTCCAAACTCTGACAAACAATAGTACCCTTATTACTGTCGGAAGCATGAGTATACACTTTTATCCAGTGTCTCTGCACAGCCCTTTTCTCTCCAAGCACCCAGTCACAGCTCTTGTAAGATAAAGAACAATGGAAACATCTCATCCTCCTCAAACTCAGTTTTAGATAGATGTGAATACTTGAAGGAGCACTAAGACTCTAGGACAGAAAGCTGTTCTCAAACTTGAGCGCACATCATTACCACCCAGGGGTCATGAAAACACAGGTGACTGGCCTCACTCCAGATTGTCAGATTTAGCAAGTCTGGGTGGGGCCTGAGGATTGTATTTCCAACAAACTTCAATGTCATATTGATGCAGTGGATCCAAAGACCACAGTTTGGCAACCCTGTCCAAGAGGGGTATTATGGAAAGTCAACAGAATTACACTGGAGATCTTAAATTCACATGCAAGCTCTGTCTCTTATTTGCTATGCAGAAGCAAGAAGGACCATTTTCTCCCTCTTAGTTAAAGACTCATCAATTCTCATCTTGTCTCATAAAATAGGAACCTCCACTCTTTTGGGAGGATCAGTATGAGGAAGATAGCTTTCACCATTCCCTCTACCCCTTCAGTTACTCTCCACCTCTAACTTAAGCACTCTGTGAGATGGGAAGTAGGCAGTTACAAGAATAACTCAGTCTCCTTGTTGTTGTTTTTTTCCCCTCTAATATCTGCCTGCCCACAGTTAAGCTTGCATTTTCTGCTCCTCCAAACTGCAAACCTCCTGGGGCAGGTTCTGCCACATAGTAGGGTAGGGCCTACAGCTTCCTAGCTGTCCTGTCTGACTACACACATTTCTACAGCCCTTTCTCCTTATAGGTCTAGCCTTGGAGTAGGATCAAAAAAGAGTAAGAAAATCTGATGGTCTGACTCTGGCTGCCAGTTGCAACCATTTCCCCCTAATCCAGTTTTAACAAAATGCCTGATATTTTTGTCACTAACTCTTTCTATCAATCCATTGGTTTGTGGGAGAAGGGGTGGGCCAATAGTATCCTAGAATCCTTGGCAAGATCTCGACCAAAGAGTGTCCTCTCTGAGTCAACAGTGGAAAATTATATCTACCACTCAGGAGGTTGGTGCAAAAATTAAATATAAAACTAGATACAATAAACAGGAATGTAATAACTAGCACAAAGTAGATGCTCAAAAGACAGTAGGGGTTTTAAAACCTTTTCTCAGCAAGATCTTTTATCCTGTAGGCCTAGATTTTTAGAAATTCTCCCCAAAGCAGAATTTTAGGTCATTGTTACATATAGGGCTTCTTTGGAAACTTTTTCCAACTTTGAGGAGGGGTCATTCCATGAATGTAGCTTTGGAGCCTATATTTTTTTAGTTCATATAACTTGCCTATGCAGGTTTTATATTTATTGCTTTATAAATAAAGCTAACGGTTCTGACAATGAGGGGATACATGTAGGAATCTTGTACTAAGCCTGGCTCAAGAAAGAGTCTGGGTTTGCACCCCTGTGCTTGTATATTGTGCACATATACAAAAACACATGCAAACACAATATTTGATAAGCAACCTAACTCCCTCCCCCAGCCCTGCCAAGAGAAAAAAAAATTAACACAAAGCTGAATACAAAATGAAGTCAACAGATGTGGTTTCAGTAATGGTTCACTAAACTGCTTGCAGCAAATTTCTTTTTCACAAACTAAAGGATAGCAAGGAATTTTTTCGTATCTCTTCTAACCCCTCAAAAGGCCCTTAAATCCAATATATTAAGCAAGAGGGGACCAGTATTTTGTTAAAAGACAATTGAGCGTCTTTGGGTATCCAAATATCACCCTAAGAATCACAAGGTCATTCCCAAAGCAGAAATGCTAATCAAAGGATTTTTAAATCTTCCCCAAATAGAAAAATCAAATACTGTTAACACATTTTCCCAATTTATCATGCATGCTGTTCAAGTTAAAAATAATGTGATACCAAGACCTGTTGTTTCTCTAAGCAAAAGCATAATAAAGAGGAAATGAAGCCTATGACCTTCATATAATATGCAATCAAGGACACTAGAAACCTGGCATGGCAAATGGCAGATAATGGAAGGTAACAACTGTCCCTTCTCCCTCACAGTGGTGGAGGAGACAGTACTTCACAAGCATGAGCTTCTTTAAGTCTCCTGGCAACTTCTTGACACATTCACAGCACCCGCTGCTTTCTTTTTAAGAGATGGGCAAACTGAGGTTCAGTTTAGGCTTCGGAAGTTGTTGAGAGTCACACAACTACAGCGGTAGATGACAACTACAGTGGTCATATGACAGTCTGGTGCTCAATGAACTCACCTGGACATTTGGTTTTCCCTGGTCACTCATATCACCATATGTCACCTGACTTCTTAGCCCAGAGGACTGAGCTGTAGAACATCAAAACATGAGAGTCTACACATGTAAAACATGGGGGCCGATTAGGTCTCAATAGATTGTGTGTTACATGGAAAAACTCATGGGGTGGAGGGGGAATCATAGACTTTGCAGCCAGAGGAACAAGAGTTCCAAACTCTTTAATGGTTGCCATGGAAATTACATGAGCTAACATATGCCAGGGGCTGATATGGCATGCAGTCCATTAGTTCATTATCTTCATTATACTCTGGAGAAAGTAGAACACAGAGTGAGATTGACTCTGGCTTCAGACTTGTTTCATGGGAAGGAATAGGGTACAATGCTCAGTTGGTGATTATTTTTTTCTAAAGATAATTGGGACTAATTGACCACATCACGCTAAGGTTTATTTCTGACTCCTAGGTAAGAGGATGCTAGCTGGTCAAGAGGCAGAGTTAGAGGACACTTTCCAGGAAGCCAAATCAACATGTAGGATTTGTGCGCGCCATGCACAATTCCAACAGAGCAGCAGCAAATATGTGACCCTGAATATATGAGGTTGCCAAAGCCCCAAATCAATGTCCCTGGTAATTATATGTCAAAATTGATGTATGAATAGTGGCATAAAAATACTCTTTGATCCTAGTGAAAAATAAATAACTTTTTTTTGGTGTCATATTGGGGATTGAACCCAGGGGTGCTCTACCACTGAGCTACAACCCTAGCCCTTTTTATTTTGAGACAGGGTCTCACTAAGTTACCAAGGATTATCTGGAACTTGCAATTCTCCTGTCTTAGACTTGCAAGTATTAGGATTAGAGTTTTACCACCATGCCCAGCTAATAATCTTAACTGTATATTTTATGTATGCCAAACAGATTGGCTTTATATATAAAATTGATTTAAATTACTTAGGCAGTGGCTTTTAATCTCTGAATATAAACCCTGTGTTTAGCAATTCTTGAGAATTTTCTGACCATTAACATTTTAGCCCCTGACTCATAGGTGATAAAACAGCAGGTGAGAAAAAGAAATTATTACCAAAGTACCTTGTTGGGACATCATTTTACTTGAACATTTAGGGTGAATCTACTTAAAGGGCGACACAACAATTCACATATTGTTCTGATCAGAACATTTTATCAATAAAAGGCAGAATTACTTACAGTAGTAGGATTCTTTTCTCTGCAAAAGGGAAGCTGGTATCCCCAATCACTCATTCATTTTCTACATACCTGGTGTGTGACAGGCACTGTTATAGGTACTAAGGATTTAAAGATGACTAAGATATTGTCTTTGCTCTCAAGGACTTCCATAGTCTACTAGGGAAGAGAAATGCATTAGTAGGTAATTACAAAGTAGTGTGATAAATCTTGCAAGAGAGATAGGAGCATTACTAATTAATATAAAGAGTTAAATTTCCTTAAAGTAGGTGTTGACTCATACCTGTAATCCCAGTACTTGGGAGGCTGAAACAAGAGGATTACAGGGCAGCCTCAGCAATTAAGTGAGACTCAGCAACCAGAAATATCCTGCTACAAAATAAAATAAAAATAGGTCTCTGCAGGTATATCTTGGAGGTATAATGCCCCTGAGTTCAATCCCCAGTATCAAAAATACAAAAAGAAAAAGAAAAATGTAGCAGTTGGAGGACTAAGACATGCTTTTACTTAATCTTAAATTTTTAAACCATGCTTAATGATGAAATTTTTCATAGAAAGGAAGTATATTGGCTTGGGAGTTACCAAAAGATACCGTATTTTCTGTTACTCTGTTCTCATATTGGTCCATGAGTTTTAGAGTTGAGAACAGGTTTTCTGGCCTAGAAGACACCATGTTTCTTGAAGGTTGACTCCTCCTCTTGGATGTTAGAAAACAGTTTATAGATAGAGGAGTCCCAGTAGGCTGGAATATTGGAATACAGGCATGCATTGTAGTTGATTGCCAAGTAAATAAAGACAAATTTACACAAAGGTATATCTTAGATATTTATTTAGTTCCTTAGTGGAAAAGGTGGTTATATATATCAACTGGATATATATATATATATATATATATATATATATATATACTCATATATATATATATATATACACTTATGATATAGTAATCTTTTTACAGGTATTGAAGAATCAGCAGAACCTGCAATCAATTAGATGCATTATGTAGAGAGCCAAGTTCTTTCTAAGTTGGGTTAATGTCTTAGATTCTAAAAGTGATCCTATTTGAAAAATATATAAAATAATAATATCACAAATGGGGATGATGACCATAGCATACTAAAACATGCCTTTTTACTTTTTTTTTTTTTGCGGTACCAGGGATTGAACTCAGGGGCATTCTACCTCCGAGCTATACCCCCAGCCCTATTTTTTATTCTTTATTTTGAAACCGAGTCTCACTAAGTTGCGGAATGCCTCACTAGGTAGCTGAGGCTGGCCGCAAACCTGGATCCTCCAGTCTCAGCCTCCTGAATGCTGGGATTACAAGCGTGCACCACCACGCCTGGCTGCCTTTTTACTTATTGCTTTATCTTCAAAACCAGTATAGTATTTCCTGATATGTGGCAGATGCACAGTAAATATTTGTTGAATGAATGAGGAATGCCATTATAACATCTTATTATGTTTGAGGAATATGTGGACAGTCAATGTGAAATCAGAAAAAAAAAAATGGTTCCTTTCAGTAAGTTCTCAAACACTATTTTAATTTCTAGTAAATTTTTCTAGTGAGGTGAAGTTATAATGGACTTTCTCATTTGAACTTTTAAAGAACCACTTGACAGGACTACTGCACATAGAAATCGTCTGCCAGTGCTCTCCTCAGCAGGTTTTCTGGCATTCATTTCCCTCTAATTTCTATTTTTCAATGAAGAAATGGCAATGTGATTTCCCTATTGCTGGCTATCAGCCAACCTTGACTAACTGCAGGGAAATTTAAGAAATTCACCATTTCTCAATTTTACAGTCAGTATTCTTTAAAACGGCATAAGAGATAAATAAAAGAGATTGACAACTTGGCCTGAGACATTTCATAAAAAGGTAACTCTGTCCAGCTTCCAAGCCTCAGAGTCAGAGAATTCTGGAAAACAGGGATGAAGCAGGAGTGCAGGGCTGAACTCTGGCCTCAGGGGGGCACCTAAGAGGCCTTGGTTTTCTTCTATGCTGTCAACAGTGAAGGACAGACTCACCTTTTCAAGCCTGTAGGCACAAATTGTCATCTCCCAAGTTAAAAAATCTGTAACTTGTGTCATTTGAATAAAGGAAGAGATAGAGAAGCTGGGGTCAAATGGTCATTTTATAGGAACTGTCACTTTGGAGGAAAATAACCTTGCTCTTTAAGTTTAAAAAAAGACCACCTTGGAAAACAAGACATGATGAGTCAGCAGATAGTACAAATGGTTTCCCTTCAAGACCCCAGAATTAGACATCTTTGGATAATATGAATCAAGTCGGGCTAGTCACAACAACAAAAACAAAGATCAAATATATTTTTCTATAACCAAGAAGAGAGCTACAAAACTAGTACAGCTGTCATTCAGCATCAAGTCCAAGCAGGCACCATTCCCTTTGACTGAGTTTCTCTGGAATGGTTGGTAAGCATTTAAATGGAAATACAAACACATAAACAGGATTTCCCTCATTTCTTTGTGAGGATACAGATTTGTTTTTACCAATCAGTTAATCACTGCTGAGGTGAATGTTTGTGAGTCAGCAATAAAACATCAACTAAGATCTCCTCTTGTGATATAACACTTTATAACGAGGTGAAAAGATACTGAAATCTGCAGTGAGGCATAACAACAAGGAGTACGTGTCATCTCTGGGACATATGAATTTGTGTGTGTGTGTGTGTGTGTGTGTGTGTGTGTGTGTGTGTGTGTGTTGCTAGGGATAAAACCCAGAGCCCTGAGAATACCAGGCAAGCCCTCTGCCACTGAGCTACACCCCAGCCCCAAGTGTTTAGTTTTTGAGCTGGTCATCAATATCATGTGATTCCGGTCATACAGAAATGCTACTTCGTACTTAACAAATTCTATAAAAGCACCTGTATTCTCTTTTCTAAATGACAGAGGAAAAGGGAGGAATGAAGGATTAGCAACAAATAAATTGCTTTATGTCAGACAGAGGAAATGACCCCTCCCCCCAAAAAAGTCTAGGAAGGAATTTTCAAAACAGTTAATTCAGTTGAAGAAGGAGAGAGTGTGCCAGATAGCTATAAATCTGATTAAGAAGGATGGGAGATACCCAAAGCAGGGTGACTCAGACTAGGACTTTGCTGAAAAAGCCAGGATTTCTTGTCTGACAGGAAAGGCTTCAGAAAGATGATGTCAAAGCAATTTTGAAAAAAGAGAAAAAAAAAAAAGGATTGAGGATGAGGGAGGCAAGGGATGCATTAATCTTACCGTGTGGGAGGGCAGGTCGGTAACTCAAGCATTATTAAGGCAGTGCCAGCTGAGACCAAGGCCACTAGATCCAGACACACTGCTGGGAGGGGGTGGGGTTAAGCACTGACCCCATCAGCTCTGAATATAGGGACAGTGACCAACATTAGTCCACTTCTCTCAGTCTGTAGATGAAGAAGCTGAATTTAACAGTACTTGAGTGACTTATTTAAAGACCGGGATTCCCAAACAGGGAATTCTAAGCACTTGCTTTCAGGGACAGCCCTGGGGCCCCTGGCTCCTGACCTATGTCGTTACCATTATGCCTTGCTGCCCAGATGAGGAGGAGAGGGCCAATGGGAAACATGTGGATGACGCAAGAAGTAGCATGATACGTACTTAATAGCTCAGTCTCTGGCATCAACCTGACCGCATGTAAGCCCTGGCTGTGCTCTGTGACAAGTAACTTAGCTTGTCTTGGCTCAGCCTCAGTTATCTCATCTGAAAAATGGAAATAATAATAGTACCCTGACTCTAATGTTGTTGCAAGCATTCAGTTAGCTAGTCCAGGTAAAAACTCATAGAATGAGTGGCCCTCTCTTCTTCCTCACAGGGCTATTCTCCTTAATCACTGCTTTGGGCATCTCTTGTCCTCTGAAGCAGATTTATGGCTTACTCGATGTTACCTAATATGTCTGATCACACATGACTGTGGTTTGCATAACTCATTCAGAAATCAGGAACTGCTTGGCCTTTTATCTTGGGCAAGCGCTGCAGATCTTTGTGAAGAAAATGAAGTAGAAAGGGCAGATATTATTGTTATGGCAACAACTGCAATTCTGAAGATTGCACAGTGCAGCCAAGGTTCTCTGGAAATTTCTCGGAAGTCTTTCCTCTTTTAAGACTAATTTCATTTTAACTCTTTCTTCATTCATTGTGTCCTCCTTCCTCAATGCTATGTCTCACCTCTTCTTTCCCTCTTACCCAAGGAAGGCCCTGTGGACTCAGCTTAATAACAACCAGCCTGACCCCCTCCCAATACATCAAACGTCACTACCTCCAAATTTCCCCTAGGTCACCAGCTTAGAAATCAAAATGTCATCCTGCCATGTCTCCCCTGCCAATGTTTTGGTGAAGAAAAGATGATAGTCTCTTGACTTCCTAATTCATAGCCAGAATAAAACAGCAACCAAATCTATGTCTCTTAGCGCCGATGCTTCCTCCACATGACGCCACTGGTTATCTTGGTCCAGCAATTTTGTCAGCATTGGGAATTTAGAAGCTCTGCCGTGAGAGTAGTGACAAGAAGGTTAAGAAGGAAATGTGTATAGTTCTGACTTCATACTAGCCCTGGAGTGAGGGTAATCAGAAAGAGCCCACAAGTTTAGTAGGAAACAAATTCAATAGGTTGCCTATCTTGTCTCACCCCAGCTTCAAAAACCGTCACCATAGCATTTTGCTTTCTTTCCATTTTTAGTTACTTGGGGCTGGTTCTATTTGTCAATCAGCCTGACCCGTGCCCAGAAGAGCTGACATCTTTTTCACCCATCCAGTCAGCGGGTTTGACAATGCAGAATACTCAGAGGTGTAAGAGAATTCTGCATCGTGTTTATTATTCATGTACATCTTCTAAGACCTCTCAGCACCAGATTTCTGACCCACTTTTTAGTCTCCTTGGCAGGTACTCATCTCAAATAATTTGTTCTAATCAATAGTGGAAACCAAAACTTACAATTAGCTTCTGGATAGGACTTATATGTTCATGTAAGCAAACATTTACTGATTTGTGATCTTAAAAGATGCTTAAATACCGATTAAAAAAAATAGTCATCCCTTATGATAATACTTGGAAGAAATACACAGATTAAATCCACTCTGTCAATAGCAATTTTGGGACACTAAAAGAACCCGATTTAAAAAGTAAATAAATAAAAATATATGATTACTTTGTTATATCAAATTCTTCTCAGAAAGCACCTTTAGAGAATAAAGCATGAAAATCTTAGTTTGGCATTCAAAGTCTTCTATAGATAGCTCCAACTCCCCATTCTGGCTTCTTCCTCCACACAAACTTCCCATTCCATCCAAGGAAATGGTCATTTTTAGGGATTGCTGAGCACAGATAGCTTGGGCTTGCCCCAGTTCTGCTTATACTTAATGCAACCTTTACTTAACAGACCTTCATACCCTCTCTTCAACCTTCAAAGGTTTTCTACCTCTTCTCTCAGATCATTCTGGTCCACTTTGACACTGCCTTCCTATGAAATTGCAATCCCTATTGTTGGTCACATTCATGTGAAAATTAATTATATATACCATCATGATTTTCCTTCTACTTTTTATTTCATATTCACTCTAGTCTTACTGTTTACCATTTCTATTAAGATTTCTAGATGCTAAACTTAATTGAGGCCAAAGACCACAGTCCATGAGATTCAGTGCTCCTCATGAGTTTCAGTTATGTAGCTGGTGCTTACTGATACATCAATATCCTCCTATCAGGTTAGTCCCCAGTGACAAGGGATGACATTGCAGAAATGTATCCAGTGCTGAGGCTGAAAACACAAATTTTCCTACCTTTACAAAATTGTGAAGTAATCTCATAATACCATAAACATGGGTTATTCAGTGTATCATCTAAAAAGCAGATTTATCTATTTTTTCTCTACATCTCCTCTCAATCTCTTTCTCCAGTTGTTTTTCTCATTTCTACTCATGTTCAAAACCTACAAATTGTGCTGAAGGCCAGTGGCTATGCAGCATCACTAGAAGAAAACATCAATCTTTTCGGCTGGTGACTTAGAAATATCTTTTGACAAGGTAGTTAAGGGGCAGTTTGCATTGTGTTTGTGCGTGTTTACCAAAGTAAATATAAAATTGTGAGTTCTTAGGAGATATTACCATGGAAAGGTAACAAAAATTATGAATTATTTTGTAATTTGGATACCAAGGTGGTAATGCAGAAGAAAAAAAAATGAACACATGAACAAACAAGCAGGTACCATCAGAGGGTCTGCATGAATATTTTCTGGCTCATCCTTATATCCATCTGCTCCTGCCTCTTTTACTGCATTGCCCTGGATTTTTAAGATTCAAACTTAAAATGGAAAATGCCTGGATTATTTTTCCTGAAGCTTATCAATGGCATAAATGTTAGAATCATACTCTGATTATGTTTGTCTTTAATTTCTCAGTAACCTATTCTAGAATTAGCTCCGTAATTGTGTACCTTGTCTCTTCCTTCCAGGTCTGTGCCCTATGCCAGCTTCACTGCAGTCCTTTACCCCCGAGTCTTTCCACTAGCAAACAAACCCAGCAGTAATTACTAATGTCCAAGCACAGAATTCCGGCAGCATTAGGCTTTTCATTTGACGCAACTACGCAGAGAGATGTCTGGACTTGAAGCATGAACTTAAAGCATTTTGAAAGACTCTTCCCCATATTTTCTCTCCTCCTTTCATCAATAAAACACCGTTGTTTATTTTGTCTGAAGATTTCAGAGTTATTAACTTCTTCTATATAGTTACATACTCTTCAATAAATTTCCACCCAAATAATTTTACATTCATACACAATAACAGACCAACATATACGTAGACAGAAACACATTGTTATTCATAAAAAACAAATATTAGGAAATAAATAGCTGAGAATGAAATCACCTTCTGTATGTAGATAGCAAATTTTAATATCTCTAGTATATACATAATTGGAGCTATAACTAATTAAGCATAATTCAAGATCTTATTTTGGGTTTTTTAGGGGGATTACAGTAGCGTTTCTTTAATGCGTTATATATATTCTTGAGGATGACGCTGCTATCTCCTTTACCAGCTGCTCGTATGGTACAGACTTGATCCTGTTCATTTTATGACAATTTTAAAAACTACATCAAGCTCAGATATATATCTCTGTGATGATTTTTGCCTCAGAGTAGAAAAAGGTTAGACTACTTATTAGCACTTCAGCAAAATCCCGCAGTGCCGTAACAGAAAATGCAGTAGATCTTTAGGTTAGAATCCAGTTTCGGCCCAACACTCGGTTCTTCCACCTGCATTACCCTGAAGGACACAGTTGCATTCTCCTGAGGAAGACCAGCCTTAATGCTGTCAAAATCAAAAGCCATCAGTCTGCTATAACCAATGTTGATAAGAAACACTTCCACTAACTCTGAAACATGGTCAAAGAGGTTAAATATGCACACTATAGGACCTGTAATATTTCTCAGAGATGTATTTTTGTGGATATGTGTTGCATTCCTGCCTCATAATAAGGGTAAGAGGAGGAGGAAGAGGAAAGGGGGATTCATTCTTAAAGTTGATTCTGCTTAGTTCATCTAATCTCGAATTTTAACCAAATAGAAATACATAAAAAAAACATGTAGAGATATATCACTTTCATAAACAGTGTCAGCATTTATACATAAGTACCGGGCTCATGCCCACCCAAGATCTATCCTGGGTTTAAAAACAAATAAAAACCTTCACATCATACTGAAGGACAAATGCATATTTTTAAAGGGGTGTTATTTCCTACCTAAAAGAAGGAGCAGAGGGCAACACAGAAGATTTCCACAAGTAGATTATGAATTTTTTTTTTTTTTGAAGCTATGCAGGAGGTAAGGAGGGGAACAGTAAGTTCTCTGGAAAGAAGTCCCTGTGGACAGAATTTATTTATTTATTCTTTTTAAGCTACTGTGCCTGCTCTACTAAGAGTCTCTATAAGATGGGGGTCTCAGAGAGACAATCTGGTCCCCAGCCCTGGCACATCCAATCCTGGCCAGGCACCTCTGCCGCAGGTAGCTGCGGCAAGGCCGTTGGACCGCTGTCCGCGGTGCTGAAAGGTCGCGGTCGCCGACGCGAGCCCTGGGTGCTGCTGTCCAGGGTACTGAGTGCGGGCCGCCGCAGTCCTCCAGGCGAACCCTCCCGCGCCAGCCCTCCGCAAAGCCCTCCCACCCAGCACGACCCGCCTGCCTCCCGCCAGCCTGCGGTTGACGTGGAGCAGGCGGCATAAATCAAGTCCGTGGGGCATGGAGGCTGCTGTCGCTGCCGCAGCTCAGCGAGCCCGGGGCGGGAACTCCCCCACGTCCTCTCGCCTCCCCAGCGCCCACACCCTGCCGGTTCCTTAATTCTCCCTCGGATAATAGCGCCCTAATGACCACGGTCCGAATAATAGGGGTAGAACGATAGTGCAGCTTTTTTGTTTGTTTGTTTTTGTTGCTGCTGCTGTTGCTTTTTGGTCTACAGGAAAAAAGAAACCTCAACAGCCTAAATATCTCTGAAAACTGCATCGCAAGATGGAAGAGAGAGGGTCCCACTACTGTTTCAAAAGAGTAAGTTATTATTCCGCACGTATCCTTGCTCTTCCCTCCCATCGCTCCATCTGCAGTGTTCACACTCACCTCTTCCCCAAGCAGCTCACCTCGAAAATACTTTTCTAGAGCCCCCGGCGACATGCTAGCCAGACGTGCACACACGGATACCGCACCCTAAGTGTAAAAATACTTGTATTTGGCCAAGCTCGCTTGGTCTGCCCAGCTGTGGTCCCTTCTGGGTATGCAGCCATCCACAGCCAGAACCATAATCGGGGAGGGGGCTCCTTACCTTGGCTTCTCCAGAGGGTGGTGTTCGCCGGGTCCCTGCAGGTTGCAAGTGTGGAGGAGCCACCGAGCAGGCAGGGAAGGAACGGCAGCGCCTGACCTCCCCGAGGTTTCGTCTTCAATGCAACGTGAGCTCTGCCCTCATCAAAGATGGCCGTCCCTTTGACGTCAGCAGCTTTTAATAGCCGGCTCCGGGAGGGGCGGGAGGAAGTGTGCCGGGTGGGGGAGGCGGCGGGAGCACGGCTGGGGGCGGGAGGGGAGGAGCCGAGAGGTGCCGCGCTTGACTCAGCTCCCAGCGCGCTTTACCGCAAACCTTTGTATTTTAGTCATTTATAAAACCCGAGTGGGGCGATTCTTATGACTCCATTTTAACAGTCGGTCTTGGGCAAACACACTTATCTTCCACTGTTTTCCTGATGGCCTTTGTTTTGTTTGTGTGAGTGCATGTGTATGTGTGTATACATGTATGTGCACCTATAGATGCATCTATATGTATGTAAGTACACATACATATATATTAATTTTTCCCCTGCTGGGTTGAGTCTTTGGCTGAGTCACTGAAGGGCAGGAAGGCAGAGGAGGAGTGGAAGGTGGTGTGGGGGGCCGGGGGGTTCAAATGAGGTTTCTTTTCTCCGAAGAAGAGGGTCCAAAGGGGCATTCCTGCTAACCCGCATCAGCTCCATATAAGGGTATAGGGCCAGGCTATGTGGGTTGCTAATTTTATGAGTGATTTTTTTTTTTATTTCATCAAAGCAGCATCGAGGTCCTGGAGTTTGCATTAATGTGGTCAGTTGGGGAGAGAGACTCGCATATTTTATTTTAAAGTACGTCAGAGCAGTTGATCACAGAGAGATGCCGAATGAGTTGGGGGAGGGAGACGGGAGGGTAGTTAACCCCAGTAGCGTGGGTTTACTAGGGCTCAGGGCTGGGGGTTGAGAGTTGCTTGCTGTTTTCGGTTGAATCTGCAGGCGGAGGCTAGGGTTTCGCGTTGCATTGCTTAGGAAGAGCCCGCAGAGGCACGCACGCGTTTTATAGGACAGTCCAGACACCCGGAGAGAGGTGGGGGGCTTCAAATTACAGAATGGCCAGACGAGACAAAATTCTGGTAGTTCTTTCATTACGCAAACCCCAGGGTGCGGCAGAGACAGGCTTGCGGGCCCTCTAATGCTCAGATCAGGGAAGGATTGAGAAAGGGTACTTGCGCTGGTCATATGAGAGATTAGAAATAATAATCATAAAACAATAATCCTGCCCTCCCTCGGCGGGCTTCGGGCGCCCGCGAGGTGGGGGCGGGGGCGGTGTGCAAATAGTTCCGCGGTGGCAGCCTCTCTGCGGTGATTCACAGGTGTTGGGGAGGCTGTCGCGGGGCTCTCCGCGGGGAGGGCGAGCTGGGAAGCGCGTGGGAGGTGGGGGACCTCGTCTGAGGAACTGTTAGTACTTTTCCGCGGAGGACGCGATTAGAAGTCGTGCCTAGCAATCTTAAAACTTGATGGCCTCTTTTGGGCGATGGAAAATCCTTGTCTGGTTTAGAAGGAACCATTTAGAGCTGAGTCCAGGAAAACAATGTACTAATACCCCGCCTCCCACGCCAAAGGAAGGGTGGGAAGGGGGTTGAGTACGGGCCCCAGAGCCGAGTTTAAGCAGTGTTAAAGCTTTTAATTGCTTGCGATTGCGGAAAGAAGGGAAAAGAGTTGTTCAGGCACTGTGTTTAGTAGGAATGGAGCTGTACGGATTTAATAAGATGCTTTCAATTGAAATCAGTTGAAGTCATTGTTTCTTAAAGATTTCCTGACCCAAAGGGTATTTTGAAATATTAATGTTTGCAATAATAATAACTGGTGTTTGCATTTTTACTAAAGCATGATTTCTAAAATAAGGAATGTTGCTGGTTTGTTTACTTAAATATTCATTAAACATTTAGGATTCCTATATGACAAGAAAATCTGCATGATCCCTTAGAGTTGCCAATACCTCCCTCCCATAATGGTTCTTACTTTCATTAGAATGCAAACTGGAATAGGGTGGGGGAAGGGGGAAATGCACAGGCACCATGAAAAGCTTTATTGCCAGGATTTTTTCCCAAAATATGACTGAAAAAAAGGGGGGGGGGCAGCAGCAGAAGTTTGGGGGGAGAGAGAGCCAGCAAGCAAACAGAGGGCGAAAAAAAACCCTTCAACGAGAAGAAAAATATGTGTATGACCCTCAAACTAGAAATCATTCAGGCAGAAAGTTCTGTGTGAAAGAATGGAGGAGGCGGGGGATTTTCCAGATTAAAAAAAAAAGAAAAAAGTAACTACGTCAGTGATGGAGGCTCATCCTGCAGGCAAAAGCTCTGTGGCTGTCGCAGGGGAGGACTGTTCGGTATTCTTGAGTTTTCAAGAATACTGATGCCCCACACTGACATCTTTAAAAACTGCAGTTACGAGGAGGGAATCAGACTGATTCTCAGCATCATGGAAAATACCACCGGCCCTATTAGGTGACGGCATTTTCCCTTGCCCACTGCTTCTTTTGAAAATGATGCCCTTTAAGAGTTTCTTCATGCTTTGGAAAAGGTAACAGAGTCTACTTTGAAAAACACTGGACAAATGTAAGTGCTAAATATCTTACTGTATTTTGCATATGATAATGAGAATTTCCCCTAGGGTGTTCTCATTGTTCGATTAAAACAAACTAAAACCAAAGCAAACAAACAAAAAAACCACAGTCATCCTTGCCAGTAGGGAACCAGCAGATTTCTGTTGCTCAGGGTTTACAAAGGCCTGAACTATACAAAGGAGAAAGGTGATGGAAAATTTACTCCAAAATGATTCAGCTGCTTGTGAGTTATTTCTACAAAGAATCAACACACAGAGCAACTAATGCTTAGGAACTCATTCCATGAGTAAGGAGAAAATTACCAGCTCTGATGGATGGTTATTTATTCAATGCTGATTCAATTTCTGACTTTTTTTTTTTTTTCATATATGAGGCCTCAACTATTCTGGTTTGTATCTTTGAGGTAAATTCAAGATTCATGATTGGCTAAATAACTATAATTTCATAAGAAATAAAAATAAAAGTTAAGGTTTTTTTTTTTTTTTTTTTTTTTTTATAAAATACCATATGATCTTTCCAAAGTCAACTTGGAGGTAGTTTAGAACTAGCCCAGTTCAGAAGCACTCTCTCCAAGATCCTCTTTTGGGACAGGTCTGGCACCTTCTGACGGTGTTTCAAAACCTGTGAGGACACAAGACTTTTGAGAAAGAATAAATAATTTGACATATCAACTGTTTTGATTCTTTGGTTTGTTTTCCACATAGGTTTTTCCACTTTCTCTTTGTATGTTCTTCCAGCCCTAGCCCTAATCCCAGTTACTCCATAGTGAAATTGTAGGATCTTACAAAAGCTTAAATGTTCTAAGTCTAAACTCCCCAGGCTGTCATTGTCCCCTGAAGCCTTTGAGGTGGGAAAGTACCTTGTGAGAGGTAGGAGAACCAGGAATAGTTGCTCTTGTTCCTGGCTTGCCATGTTGAGAAAAAGACTACACACCCAGAATTTTAAGTAACAATTTGTTCTTCACTAAGCATTGAGGCAAGGAAGGAGATTGCTCAGAAGCTGGGAACTGGGTACTTCCACACTTCTGTTCCTTAATAAACCAAAATTGCAGACTCACTTTTATATGTGGATGCATCTTAGACCCTTCCCAGCTTCAAGCCAACTTCAAGCCAAGTTTAAGGTCAAGAAGAAAGGAAGAGACAGCTTGATATGGTGGTATACTCCTATAATCACAGTACTTGGAAGGCTTAGATAGTAGGATCAAAGGTTTGTGGGCAGCCTTAGAAATTGAGCAAGGCCTTCAACAACTTAGTGAGACCCTGTTTCAAAATAAAAAATAAAATAGGGCCTGGAGATGAAGCAATTCTCCCCAGAGGTAGAATGCCCCTGCGTTCAATCCCCAGTGCCACACACATGCATAAAAGGGGGGGGGGGGATACAGGAAGAGTTTTGTGATAATAAGGGACAGAGGGAAGGAGTAACATAGTAGTCAACTTCAAAAAGACTATTGGAAAAGGATGATAATAGTCCTTCAGTGAGTCTCTCAGGAATCTTACTATATCTTTCACCTCTCCCTATCTCAGTTATTTCAAGTAAAATGGGCATGATATACACCCAACTCACAAAGAAATTGTGACATACTCATCATTATTTCTGACATGAAATATTGACTAAATAAAATAAATCTTTTTTTTTTTTTTTTTTTTTTTTGCGGTACTGGGGATTGAACTCAGGGGCATTCTACCTCTGAGCTATACCCCCAGCCCTATTTTATATTCTTTATTTTGAAACAGGCTCTCACTAAGTTGCGGAGGGCCTCACTAGGTAGCTGTAAATCTATCATTTTAATGAGACTTTATTTCTCTAAGAAATAACATGCCATTCTGCTTAAATATGGAGGGTTGGTTTCTTCAGCCACTAACTAGATACATATTATTTAATTGGTCTAGGCCTTCATCTGTATTAATCCATTAACTTACTCAACATCCAATACCTGCCATATGCTTGGCATTTTAGTATAGTGAAATCCAGGCAAAACAAAGAAGGAAATTGAAAGAAAGAGAAAGAGGTTAAATAATGTGACAAGGTTATAGCGACCTGGTCCAGCTGAGATTTGAACCCCAGGTCCAAGTTCATAATCACTGTACTCTTCCAGCTCCATCCAACTCAGCTCTTCCCTTTACAGCTAATTGCTCTTCCTCAACCTACTGTGGTTTTGTATCTCTTCTCACTAGTAGGTTCAGGGTTTCATTTGCTAAGGGATGAGTCTTTGAATCACTGATTTGGTTGGTTGAATAACAAGTTTGGTTGGGCAGCTACAAGGGAGGGATCTAGACTTTTCGCCTTGAGTAAACAGAAACAGCATACTCAAAGGAGAACAGTGTAAAATATAATCAAGGAGGGAATTCCAAGATTGATACCAAATAAAGAGTCAAGGTAGAAGATACATTCAAAATATACTTGATACGGTCAACCAGAGGTGAGAGCGAAACAACACTGTGGACCAGCAGTTTTAAGAAGGATAATATGAGGTCTTAAGAGTTGATTCCAAGGGCTAGGAACTGGGGTGAGGCTCGTGTTGAGGTAGATTGAGGTAGGTGATTCAGGGTATAGCTGGGAATGGAGCAAGGCTATCCAGTGCCGTGCTTTTGATACTGGCAGAGAAGTTCAGTTAGTTAATAGGCACCAGACTTGCAGCAGATTGCACCAACCATCTCTTGGTTGTGTCCAACGAACTTTTTATCTTCTCTGGCTTTTGGGACCACCTGACACTGCATACTCATTCGTTCCATTTCTTAAAGCTGTCTTTATCTAGTATCCTCACCTATTTCTTCTTTGCTGGCTCCTCATTTTTCATAGCAGATGGGTTGAAGTAGCAAAACAGTAGTTCCCAGCAGGTTAAGCTGGACATTTCCCTGAGTCCCTCATGAGCCCCCTGGTAGCACCATATGTCAATGGAACCTGTTCTGATTCTCCATCATGAAAGCTCTGTCCTCTAGGCCAAAGAGGAAAAAATCAAATAAAAAAGCTCACATTTTGTGTAGCTCAGTCTAAGCCACAAACTGCTGTCATGCTCATGGTCTCATTTTATTCTAGCAAAACACTCTGAAATACGTGCAATAGTAGTTATTATTTTAATTCCCAGTTAATACATGAAGATCTTATACCACACAGCTAGTTGGCAGTTGGAACAGGTACTAAATATTTCTTATTCTAAATCCCATACCAGAGAATCCAGAATTCTGATTGGTCTTCTAGACCTTTGTACAAAACGACCATCCTACGTGAAGACATTCGATGTTCTATTCTTTCCTTCCCATGTTGTCGTCAAAATATATGATTCAAGCCCTTAATTTTAATCATAATTTTATATATGTAACTATTATTTTCATGTTCCCAGTCTCACTATCATAAGCTTCAGAGTCATATTTATAGTTTCTTTTTATGTACTTTTATTGGTACATTGTAATTATACATCATAGATTCAAAGTGACACAAATGTACATGCATGTGGCACTTGATGGATCTCCTTCCACATCCCACCTGCTGTCCACTTCTTCCTCCCCATACATGTTAGTGGGATTGGCAGAGATACCTTCTATATGTGGTTATAACATAATTTTAACTGTTTCCTTCCTCAATCCTCCAGTTTCTTACTGGACACTGTCTGTCATCTGGCTGGATCAAAGGGACCTCAAATTGAACATATAAATACATAAGTTGATTTTCTCCATTCTGTAAGAGTCTGCTTCTCTTCTTACGTTCTTAATCACCAATCTCACAAGGTGTCCCATCTTCCAATCTAACAAACTCAGAAGCATCTTATTGTCACTCTTCTTTGCTGGCGTTGCTTCATCTTCCCAATGCTAAAGGCTCAGATCTTAAGTTTTCTTCCTCTGCATACTCATTTCTTGATAATTCTAATCCCAGGGCTGTGAGTAGTATCTATGTGTAAATGCCTTTATGTTTACATATTTAGCCCTGATTTATCTCCTGAACTCAATCTTGTATATACAACTCCCTACTCAATATCTGCACTGAAATGTAAGGTAAATGTGGACATTTAACTTAGCATATCCAAAGTAAAATTCAGACTTTTAGCACCAAGAGACTCCTTTCCCTTGTTTTACCCATATTAGCAGTAGCAACTACACTCCCTTAGTTCCTCAGAATGAGAATATTATATTATTTTGTTAATATATTTTACACATCTAGCACATGACTAATTCATGAAGAAACATTGCTCTACTTTAAAAATATTTTCCATGACCAACTACTTCTCAACACTTCTGCAGATACCACCTTAATTTACCCTATGAATTTATTTCATTTGGACATTATGATAGCCTCCTAACTTATCTCCTAGCCCCTATTTCTCCAAAGAGCTGTCATAATAATACTTTCAGAAGACAAATTTGATCACATTCCCTTCTCAAAAACATCCAGCAGCTCCCATCACACTTAGAAGTCCTTCCCTTATTCTACAGTATCCTGTTCCTGGCAACCTATCCAAACTGATTTCCCAACACTCTCCTCCTACTTCTTTCTATTCCATTCACATTAGCCTTCTTGCTATTTGTAAAATAACTAAGCACAATCCTACCTTTACACCTACTATTATTTATCACCGAACTATTCTTCCCAGATTTTCTCCTATTTAAACTCCCCAAATTCTATTTTTTCAAAATAGAATAATCCAATAATAATCCAAACTAGCTAAAATTGTTAATTTCCAATGCATTGTCAGTCTTTATTCTTTTACACTGTCCTATTTTTCCTCATAGAACTTTTCTTCCCTTGGAAATATATAATTATATCTATTCCTATATCCTATTCCCAGAGGCAACAATTTTCAATGATATTTGCTTTTCCTTTGGATAGATTCTCTTTATTTCTAAATAATAAGCAGACATTACTAATGTTGATTTATAAAATAGACCATCAGTTGACTTCCTGTTACAACAGATGATAATTGTGTTCTATTACATCATCCTTTAAATGCCACAGTCTTTTGTTAGTCACTCAGCCATTAATATGATTAGGTAAATATTGTTCACTGCTAAGTTAGTACCAAAAAATAAGTATGCTTCTTCTTTTGCATAATTTTTTGTGGTGCTGAAGATTGAACCCAGGGATATTCTATCTTTGAGCTATACCTCCAGCCCTATTTTATTTTTTATTGAAGCAGGGTCTCACTGAATTGCAGAGGGCTTCACTATAAGTTGCTGAGGCTGGCTTCAAACTTGCAATCATTCTCCCTCAGGCTCCCAAGTATTGGGATTACACAGGCATGCACTACCACGCCTGGCTTGCATAATTCTTAACTTCCTGTGGAGAAGATATTAGGAACTTCTAGAAAGGAGAAAATTATGGTTGCATACAAAGGAATAAGAATCACATCAACATCTGACTTCTCATCAGCAAATTCAGATGGTAGGGATCAATGGAACAAGTCTTCAAATATTTTAAGAAAAATAAATTTCAGTCTATGAGACTATATCAATCCAAAATATTAATGAAAAATGAAGGTCGAAGTAAAGATATTTCTAGATATGCATAGACTCAGGAAGATTGCTTTCCACGTACTTTTTCTGTAAATAAAAATATTTTCAGAGAATTGAACCCCAAACAACTCACAAAGGAATTCCCAAAAAGTAAGAAGATCGGTCATTTAAGAAATGTTGGAACTAATATAATATTGATTTCCTTTTTAGTATCAGACCTACGAAGAAGGTATAGAAATAAATCAGTATAAATTAGATGATTTAACAAATAGTATAATTTAAAAGGTAGATGGTCCCTGTTGTACCCAAGAAATGTATAAAAATCCATGCTAAAAAATAAATAAATAAATTAAAAAAAAATAAATAAAAGGTAGATGGTTCTAGTTTTAGGTTGACAGTGACATAGATGTCTCTATTTGTTTATCCTGTAGTTTATAGGGGAATCTAAAAATAAAAATAAATGCCTCTATAAATTTATAAATTATTGGAAGACAAAAGCTACCACATATACTTTTGGTCCAAATATGAAGTCAGTTATAATATGACATCATTTTGAGCAATTATAGACAAAGTTTAACAAAAGATCTTAGCCGAGCGTGGTGGCACACACCTGTAATCCCAGTACTTGGGAGGCTGAAACAGGAGGATCGCAGGTTTGAGGACAGCCTCAGCAAGTAGTGAGATTCTCATCAACCTGGTAAGACCCTATTTCAAAATAAAACTAAAAATAGGGTTGGGGGTGTAGCTTGGAGGTAGAATGTCCCTGAATTCAATCACTAGCAATAAAATAAAATAAATAAATAAAAGAAAAAAAAACTTCCATTTATATTTTTTCCTTATTATTTTTGATTGAATATTAATACTATAGGAATAGTTATTTTCTAGACTCTCCATTTTACCTGGTCCAACAGTGAATACCATTTACCTACTCATAATGACGTAAACACTATTGATTTTCAAAATCAACCAATTTTAAAATCAAATTGTAGACCAAGTCTGAATGACTAAATTAGTTTTACCTAAGAGGATCTAAGTGTCCTGAGGCCTAACATGTAAAAGTGGTGATAGAGATTTCAGAATGTGGGAGATAAAGGAGAGGATTTAGGAGGGGAAAGGAAAAGTATTATATGATATAGAAGCCTCAATTAATCATTATTTCATATGTTAAAAGGTTAAGAGAATCAGTATAAAGTTGAAAGAAAAACAAAGTTTAGTCATAGTATATATATTTTTATTTGGTCATAGTATCTATATTATTTGTTATATATGTATATTATACATATATACTATTTATAATGTTAGGCAAAAAACGTAAAAAGTAAGAGAAGTACTAAAATTAGTGGTTGAAATAGAGGGGAAAGAGTTAGATAATTTCTTATCTTTCATAAAGGACAGTTTATTTGAAATTGGTAAATCAAGAAGGAAATGTATATCTTTTAAAATTAAGAGCTGGGCGTGGTGGCGCACGCTTGTAATCTCAGCATTTGGGAGGCTGAGACTGGAGGATCCGGGTTCGCGGCCAGCCTCGGATACCTAGTGAGGCACTCCACAACTTAGTGAGACCCTGTTTCAAAATAAAGAATAAAAAATAGGGCTGGGGGTATAGCTCGGAGGTAGAATGCCCCTGGGTTCCATCCCCAGTATTGCAAAAATAAATAAATAAATAAATAATTAAAATAAAATTAAGAAAGGTTGTAAACATCTAAAAGAACTTAAATATTTAAGGATGGTTACTTATTGGAAGGATAAAGATACTAAGTTGCAAGATATTGTTTTTAATTGTTTTATTATTGTGTTCATGTGAATGTATTTATCTCCTTAAAAAGAATGGAGATAACATTACTTCAAAATGCTTTTAAGCAGGCACTCCTGGTTTTGGTGGGCTGCTATGTTCTATTTTTAGTGTCCTATCTCACATTGCTTTGGCAGTTCTAAAAACTTTCTTATTCAGTGTACCAAAATGATATCGACTTTCAGAGTGGAGAAAGAAAAGATTCCCTGAAATTAATTTTTAGCCTGTTTGTCTTTCTGGACAACGCTAAGGAGATAGACTAAGATTAAACTTGAAAAATAAGATGTGAGAGCTAATCTCTTAATAGGAGGTCTATTGGAGCCAATATTTTAATAATATAATTATGATTTATGGCAGAGCTACTTTTGGAATAGTGGAGTAAGGAACTCTGAAAATACATTCACCTACAAAAACACCAAGAACACTGGAAAACATTTGGAACCCGGGAAATTAACCAAAGACCTGTAACAATCTGAGGAGCATTTATTCAAGAAAAATGGTTGAAACTCAGTTAAAAAAAAAAAAAAAAAGCAAACTTGGTGACAATTAACTTACCCTCTTCCCATCTCTATATTTTCTTTCTTTTTGTGTGTGGTACTGGGGATTGAACCCAGGGGCACTGTACCTCCAAGCTACACCCCCAGCCCTGTTTTTTATTCCTTATTTTGAAACAAAGTCTCACTAAATTTGCGGAGGGCCTCACTAAGTAGCTGAGCCTGGCTGTGAACTTGTGATCTGGCCTGTCTCAGCCTCCCAAGTACTGGGATTACAAGCCGGGTTTACCATACTTTCAAAAGCATTAACACCAGTTGTACACAAAGTCTTCCAGAAAATGAAACAGGCAAGAGTTCTCTATGAAGCTAATTTTACTCTGATATCTACTCCAAAAAAAGACATAACCAGAAAGAAAGCTACACATCAGTATCTCTTATGAATATGGTCACAAGAAAATTTAAACAAAATATTAGCAAGCCAATTCTACGAATGTATTCTGTCTGATGACTCTGGGAGAGTTGTTCCAAATGTAAGGTTGGTTCAGCACATGAAATTTTATGAATCTAATACACTATTTTTATAGAATAAAAAACAAATTCACACAATCATCTCAATAGACATAAAGGATATTTGATGAAATCCAACAATATTTCATGAAAAATTTCCAACAAATTAGGATTAGAAGGGCATTTTTTTTCAAATTAATAAAGGCGTCTATGAAAAACCCACAGCTAACATATTTAATGGAAAAATACTGAAAGCTTTTATTCAAAGATAGGAAAAAGACTGAATATTTGTTTTCAGTGTATTTGCGATCCTAGCCAAAGCAATTAAGCAATGAAAAGAAATTTTAAAATTCACATTGGAAAGGAAAAAGGAACTATTCCTATTTGAAAATGACATAATCTTGAATGTAAAAAATCCTGAGAAGTATAAAACACATGCACATTTAGAAGAAATATATAAATTCAGCAGGTTTGTAGATATAAGATTAATACCCCCAAACCAATTGTATTTCTATTCACTGGCACTGAACAATATAAAATTAATATATAAAAATTAAATTAAGGAAAAATTCCATTAGAATAGGATAATTAAGAATAAAGTTAATAAAAGTAATTCTTAGACTATGAAACAGCATTGAAAGAAATACCTAAACAAAATAAATAAAAATGTATCCCATGTTCATGGATTAGAAACCTTAATATTACTAGGATGACAATTCTCCCCCCAAATAATCTATAAGATCAAGCAACCTCTAACAAAACCCTAAATATGTTTTAGATGAAATAAATAATATTATTCTAAAATTTATATGGAAGTACAAGACCCAGAATAGCCAAAAAATCTTGAAAGAGAAGAAAAAAAATGTTGGAAACTCACACTTCTTCTTTTCAAAACTTAATATAGTCATCAAGATCTTATGATATTGGTATAAAAATAGATCAATGGGATCAAATTAAATGTCCAGAAATAGACTCTTATATTATGGTTAATTTATTTTTTACCCAGATGCCAACAGAATTCAGTGTGGAAAACAATAGTATTTTCAACAAATAGTGCTGAAATCTTTTTTGTGGTGCTCGGAATGAACCCCAGGGGCTTGTGCATGTTAGGCAGATGCTCTACCACTAAGCTTCACTTCCAGTCTAGTGCAGAAGATCTTGATATCCACAGACAAAAGAATAAAGTTTGATCTTTCCTTACACTATATACAAAAATTAACTCACCCAAGTGGTCTACAGACTCAATGTATTTGCAACAGGTTTGTAGGATAGAAGATGCCGAGATGAGGGAAAAAAAATCCTAAAATTCATGCAGAATCTCAAGGGATCCTGGATATCCAAAACAGTCTTGAAAAAGAACAAAGTTGTAGGTTTCAGACTTCTTACTTTCCTAACTTAACAAGAAAGCTACATAATCAACAAGCCAGGCACAGTGGTGCACTCACATAATCCTGGTACTTAGGAGACTGAGACAGAAGGATCATAGGTTTGAGGCCAGTGTGCATTAATTTATTGAGACTCTGTTTCAAAATAAAAAGGGGGTGTAGCTCAGTGGTAGAATGCCCCGGGTTCAATCTCCAGTAACACACACACACACACACACACACACACACACACACACACACACACACACACAAATAAACACCTTTAGAAAAGGTGCCAAGACCATTCAATGGGGGAAAGGACAGTCTTTTCACCAAACAATTCTGGGAAAACTGGGCATAGATGTGTAAAAAAATGAGGTTGAACTCTTTCCCCATATCATATAAAAATTCACTCAAAATTGACCAAAGACTTAAAATGTAAGAGCTAAAACTATAAAATCTTAGAAGAGAATATGTGTTGGAATCTTCACCACCCTGAATTAGGCAATGTTTTCTTAGATATGACACCAAAACACATTGAAAAAAGAGAGAAAAAGAGAAAGGGAGGGGGGGGAGAGAGAGAGAGAGAGAAAGAGAGAGAGAGAGAGAGAGAGAGAGAGAGAGAGAGAGAGAGAGAGAGAGAAATTCAACTTAAGAAAAAAAAACCCTCAAAACAATAGTAGCAAAAAACCTTAAATGTGATTCTAGAGCTCATCAAGAAAGTGAAAAGACAAAAAGAAAATGCAAAGGGAAAACATACTTGCAAATCATATATCTGTTAAAAGACATATCCAGAACACACAAAAACACAATAATAAATAGATAATCCAACTTAAAATATGGCTAATAAGTGCGTGAAAACATCTTTGACATAATTAATCACCAAGGAAAAGCAAATTAAAAACAGAATGAGATACCATTCCACATTCCCAGGATACCTATAATCCAAAAGATGGAAAAGAGCAAGTACCAGCAAAGATATAGAGAAAATGGAATTGCCGGAGAGAATGTAGGATAACGTAGCCACTTTGGAAAACATTTTTCAGTTCAAAAACTTAAACATAACACTACCACATGACCTAGCAATTCTGCCCCTAGACAGATACCCAAGAGAATTAAACAGGTATCCATAAAAAACATTTCTATAAAAATGTTCATAGCAGCATTAGGTCTAACAGCCAAAAAGCGTAAATAACCCAAATTCCACCAACCAATGAATGGACGAACAAAGCGAGGTACATCTATACAAAAGGAATATTACTCGTTCATATGAAAGAATGAAGTCCTGATGGTACAATGTGGTTGAACCTTGAAAACGTTATGCTAAGTGAAAGAAGCAAGATGCAAAACAAAAACAAAAATGTTATATACTGTATGATTACATTTACACAAAAATCCCAGAAAAGGCAACTCTGTGGAAACAGAAAACAGATCAATGATTGCCAGCAGGTGTGGGGAGGAGCAAGTGGGAAATTAAGACTAATGGGACCATGGCTCCCTTTAGGGGTAATAAAAATGTCCTTGTATTGCATAATGGTGACTTGTACAGCTATATGAATATACTAAAAATCAATGAATTCCCATTTAAAAAACAAAACACAAACCTAAACAAATATGATGGTAGAAAACTATGTATCTCTGCAATATTTACCTACATTTCTCTGAAATCTACATATGACCGTCTAAAGTAACCATTGCTGCTACCTTATTTCCCATTCTTCACACTTGGTTCTCTATCAGGATTCCCTCCTCCCCCAGCCACCCTCCATCTTATTTATGATTCTTGGAGAAACTCCACTGTTATGGGTAGCTTCTCAGTCAAGATACTAGATAAGGCATTGAGCATCTTTTATCTCAACTGTCAGAACATTCTTTCTAGACTTCTGGGTTTAACCCTAACACTTCCATCTAGTCCAAACTCAAAGCTTCTGTGAATTTGAAACAGAAGACTTCAAATACCAGAAGACTGTCCTTTCCCCCACTGAATGGTTTTGGCACCTTTTCTAAAGATCTTTTGACTACAAATGTAAGTGTTTATTTGTGTGTGTGTGTGTGTGTGTGTGTGTGTGTGTGTGTGTGTGTTACTGGAGATTGAACCCAGGGGCATTCTACCGTTGAGCTATACACCCCCAGCCCTTTTTATTTTGAAACAGTCTCTCTAAGTCACTGCACGCTGGTCTCAAGCCTGTGATCCTCCTGTCCCACGCCAGCTCCTCTCCCATCCTGTCCCAAGGCTCATGGTCTCCCCACAGTCTGGGCTTTTCTGCTCACTTAAGGATTGTTGCCCTTGTCATTTCTCTTTGAACCTGAGGCATCATGATTCCCTGCTTTCTTACAGCCTCTGACCTTTAACCACCTTTAAAGAATTGAGGACCTAGAAAAGTGTTCATGTCACCTTGCTAAGTTTCATTTAAGTTGGAAAAACAAACAAACAAAACCCTGAGTAGAGATGAGAGGCAGTGGCTCTCTATTTTATATAAACTCCACTCTAAACCCTCTACTTCTTCTTACACATTTATAAGACAGTGGTTCCTAACTTTGGCTGCAAAATAAAATCCCATAAAGACTGTATCAGAGTCAGGCATGGTGGCATATGCCTGTAATCCCCGTACTTGGGAGGCTAAGACAGTAGAATGGCAGGTTCAAAGCCAGCCTCGGCAATTTAGCAAGGCTCTCAGCAACATAGAAAACATAGAGAAATCTTGTTTCTAGATTTTTTTTAAAAAAAAGAAAGAAAAAGGCCTGGGGGTATAGTTCAGAGGTAGAATGCCCCTGGGTTCAATCCCCAGCACTGCCAAAAAAGAAAAAGTATTATCAATTTTCTATGACTGTTGTAATAAGTACCACAAACATGGTAGCTTGAAACAACAGAAATTTATTTTCTTACAACTTGGGGACTAGAAGTCCAAAATGGTTTCAGTGAGCTGAAACCAAGCTATCAGCAGAACCTTGCCCTCTCTGGGGGTTCTAGGGGAGAATCTGGTTCTTCTTCCAGTGTCTGGTGGTTGCTGACATTCTTGGTTGGTGGGGGCTCCATCACTCTAGTCTTCTAAGACCAGCAACTTCAAATCTCACTGTGTCTTCCCATCAGGAAAAGGTGATCCAGTTTTGCAAGATGAAAAGATTTCTGAAAGCCGGGTGTGGTGGTGCACGCTTGTAATCCCAGCATTTGGGAGGCTGAGACCAGAGGATCTGGGTTCGCAGCCAGCCTCAGCTACCTAGTGAGGCACTCCGCAACTTAGTGAGACCCTGTTTCAAAATAAAGAATAAAAAATAGGGCTGGGAGTATAGCTTGGAGGAAGAATGCCCCTGAGTTCAATCCCCAGTACCGCAAAAAACAAAAAAACAAAAAAACAAAAAAAAAAAAAAAGAGAAAAGATTTCTGGAGATGAATGCTGGAGATGGTTTCATGATAAAGCAATGTGAATGCCACTGATCTGTATACTTAAAAATCATTATGATAGTAATGTGTGGGTATCATCTCTAGAAACTATGACTTAATTGTATTGTGGATTATGAAGTTTGGTAATTCAAAAAAATTTTCCAGATGCACCTGGGATTTTGATGTACTGCTATGGGTAAAACATAGATAAACTAATGGACAGGGGTGGCCTTGCTTACTTCTTTCTGGTCCTTTCACCTACAAAATCCTCTTTCCAATTTCTTTTCCCTTTACAAAGCCCTCATGACCTAATCTACTTATAAGAGCCAGGGACTTGAAAATAGGAGTGTCTTACTTAGAAAGTCTGGGCTGAAGAAAAACTCGGAAATAGTCTCATCTGCTCATTTTGTAAGGAATAGAGGCTCAGAATGAGACACAGGGCCAGCTTTCTATCTCCCAGTCAATAATTTTCCCCTACAATATAATATGTGTTCTAGAGCATCACTTCTCAAATTTGCGTTTCAGAATTACCTGGAGATCTTCTTAAGATGCAGATTTTTATTCAGCTGGTCTGGTTGGGGCCTGAGATTCCACATTTTGAACAAATTCCTAAGTGATGCTAATACTTCTGGTCTACACTTTGAAAAATGAACTTCTAAAAAGAACTCAGCACTTTAGGTCCATTGTATATTTGTGGAGAATTATGCCAGTCCTAAATAATCTGGGGAGAAATCTAATATTTTCTCATAAAATCCCATGAGACTTGTGACCATGATGGCAAATATATACAAGCATTTTGGAATTTGGAAAACGATCCTGTCACTGGTGATGGGGAAAAGAAGAGAGACTGGCAGCTGAGCCATGAACTTCTGTGAGGTCAGCACGTTTGGCACATAGGTTTACTTTGTGTATCAAGACTATTTTGCTTGCAAGGATAGAAATGCAGATCACAGTAATATAGGCAGAAAAAGGAACGAGTCCGCTTATACCATTAAAGAGCCTGGGGTCAGGCATGGAAGTTCAAGCAAGGCGGGATATAGGTGCTCAAAAAACCTTATCTCTCATTATGCTGTGGTGACTTCATGCTCAGATCAACTCCACCAGCTGTGATCAGCAGTAGAAGAGATGTACCACTTTCCTAAGAGTTCTAGAAAAATCCCTCTTTTATTGGTCACACTTGAATCTAATATAAATGACCAGAACCATGGTAAGTCCCAGCCTAAACACATGGACTGGAATATGGGAGTAGGGAAGGAAAGAAAAGTAGGTCGTGTAGGAGGAAGAGGAGGAGGAGGAGGAAAAGGGGAGGAGGAGGAGAAGGAGCAGGAAATGCATGTTAGGCAAGCAATAACATCAGGTGTTCATCCCGGAGCGCCCGACCCCTTGAGAAACTGAAGGCATTAAGTGCTTGGGTGGGAGATTAGAGACTCAACAAATTCTGGGGCTTGAAGCATCTATTCAACCAATATGATAAATCTAGCTACAGATGCTTTTCCAGTGTATGATCCAGTGGTGATTGTTGCTGAAGCGATGCTTCTCAGATTCTGATTTAGTAGGTTTGGGGTGGGGTCCAAAATCCCACATTCCTAACAAACTCCCAGGTGATGTTGATGTTGCATATGCCAGCACATGGACTCCATTTTGATCTGACACTGTGCTGAAATATCAACTTCAATCGTCTCCAGCTATGGTGAATTCGTCATTGTGATTGCCCTCCCTTTTGAGCTGGTAGGAGGTTGGAAGCATCTCTATGCCCTTGATAGGCTCTGTCCTGCTGTTGGTCACCTCTCAGGGTAGCTTGGAGATGAGAAGCAGCCCTTCTGCCAGAACCATGGGTTTTTTCATTTCTCTACTCCAGAACACCATGGGTTTAAGGCATAGGAGAAAAGGAGATTTCAGGCATCGGTTCTGGCCCACAATCAGCACTGTATTCAGTAAAGGAGCCAGTGATTTAGTTTGGTCACAGACCAAAGAGGTTTGCCAAGACTCAGATGACTGCAGGTGCACCAGTGGGCCCTGCTAATGCTAACTCTAATTGCAGAATGGCCCTGTGGACCACGGGTTGGATGACCAAATGGTGGTTGTCCTGGTCCCCTGAGTTTGGGGGAAGTTGGCATTACCATGCCAACAGATTACTAAAAGACTTTGTAAACTTGGGAAACATTTTTAACCTAAGACTCTGTTTCCTCTCTGAAATGGGGAAAACTCACATAGAATTATTATGAAAATTAAATAGCATAAGAGAAAGGAAAAGCTCTACTAAATATTCCAATAAATGGTAGATTTAGAACTAGAGTTTTTGCCCTTAGATAACTCATTTTCAAGAGGTCTCATGGAGAAAGAAATTCTGATAGAATTAGTAAGAGACAGTGCAAGAAAGACATAAGAAGGAAAGAAATGCCTGTGGATCTCTACTTGGTGTCAAGCACTTTTTAAGGTCCCGAAATGTATTTTTATTGCATCCTGTTCTCCCTACAAATGTGTGGGTAAGGTTTACTATCCCCTGTTATAGATGAGGAAATTATGACTCAGGAAAGTGAGCTGACTGTATGAAAGTCATGGAGCTAGAATTGCAGGCCCTGGGATTAAAAAAATAGAGAAAAGATAAACTTAGACCTGTCACTCTAATTACCTTGCTCTCCCCACTAGTAACCTCCAATTCAAACCTTAATCACAATGTAGTTTTTATTAAAATATTTTTATTCAAAGCTCTCCATATATAGTAAGAAAACAGATGTCTTAACCAAACCTTTCAAAGATTACTTTTGCTTTTTCTGTTTGACTTAAATTTATTTATTTTTTTTTTATTAATCTCAAGAACTTTATGTTTAGCAAAAGAAGCCAGTCTCAAAAGGTTATATACTGCATAATTCCATTTATATGAAATTCTTTTTTTTTTTAAATTGGTGCATTGTAACCATACATCTTTGTTAGGTACAAACTGATAAAGGCATACAATGCATGCATTTCTCATTTAACCCCTTCCCCAATTCCCACCCCACTCCCTTGCCCTCCCTCCTTCTCAAGTTCAGTTTAGTGATTGACTTTGATACATTTGTGAAAGTACATCATGTGCATTAGGTTGCCCCCCCCCCATCACCTTCAGTTAAGTCAACTTCTTTGCAATCAAAGAGATGCAAATCAAAACTACCCTGAGATTTTACCTAACTCCAATCAGAAAGGCAATCATAAAAAACATGAACAACAACAAATGCTGATGAGAGTGTAGGGTTTCTCCTTTTTTTATCTGGAGTCCTTCTTATGCCCCATTTTCGCCCTAGCATCCGCATATTAGGGAGAACATATGCTTTTTTACTTTTTGTGACTGACGAATCTCACTTAACATAATGTTTTCCAGTTGCATCCATTTCCCTGCAAACAACATGATTTTGTTCTTCTTTATGGCTGAGTAAAATTCCACCGTGTACATATCCCATAGTTTTGTAATTCATTCATCTGTTGATGGACATCTTGGCTCTTTCCATAGTTTGGCAATTGTGAATTGTGCAGCTATAAACATAGATACATATGTGTCGGTCTGATAGTTTGGTTTCCATTCTTTTGGGTAGATACCCAGAAGTGGTATTGCTGGATCATATGGTAGGTTCATTCTCATTAGTCTGAGGGTCCTCCATACTGTTTTCCAAAGTGTTTCACTAATTTGCAATACCACCAATAATGTATTAGGGTTCCCACTTCTCCACACTCTCATCAGCATTTGTTGTTGTTCATGTTTTTTATGATTGCCTTTCTGATTGGAGTTAGGTGAAATATCAGGGTAGTTTTGATTTGCATCTCTTTGATTGCTAATGATGTGGAGTATTTCCTCATACATTTATTGGCCATTTGTATTTCTTCTTCTGTGAGGTGTCTATTTAGATCCTTTGCCCATTTTTTGATTGGGTTATTGGTTTTCTTAGCTGAGATTTTCTTGAGTTTTCTGTATATCCTAGATATTAGATCTCTATCAGAAGAGTAGCTGGCAAAAATTTTCTCCCACTCTGTGGGCTCTCTGTTGAGGTTTTTGATAGTTTCCTTTGCTGCACGGAAGCTCTTCGGTTTAATGCAATCCCATGTATTGCTCTTCCATTGAGTTGCTTGTGCTTTTGGGGTCTTGTTGAGAAAGTTTTTACCTGTGCCTATGTGTTGTAGTGTTGGCCCTATGCCCTCTTCAAGGTCTCTGGCCTGACTTCCAGGTCTTTGATCTTTCTTTCTAAAGCCAGTCTCTCTTCCCCCTGAATCAATCTCTGTCATATTCCTTCTCTCCCTCTCTCTCTCTCTCTCTCTCTCTCTCTCTCTCTCTCTCTCTCTCTCTTTTCCCTCCCTCCCCCATCTCTCTTTAGCACAGGCTGCCTTCAGAACCATGTGGTTAAAATTCAACTGGAAGACAAGTGACTCAGCAAGCTGAATGTTAATCTTGGTTGTTTATTTGTTCTTAAAGAAAAAAAAAGTCTCTTAGCAGTATATCTAGAAAAAGAGTGCTGAACATTTTAGGTTCTTGTAGGAAAAGCGTCTAAGTCTTTATAGTTTGTTTTTGTTTTTTTAATTCTACCTAGCAGGAAAATAGTCCAAACTCACAGCAGAGTTTATAGAAACCTCTGCATACCATTTATGCACATGAGGGGCCATATTTTTCCTGTGTTTAATGCCTATAGGAAATCAAGCCTAGGATTTCCTTTGTCAAGTTTGATTCCTCACCTCTTTCTAATGCTTAATCTGTACTCATACAGCTTTTCTATTTGTAGCCATAGTAGCAAGAGACTCAGAGCCCAGTAGTTCCATCCAGTGAGTGACCTGGATTTGGATGCTGCATTGGGCAAAATAGTCTGAATTATACTGCAATAACAGACATTTTTATGTTAATAAAAAGCTTGTTCTTCTACCTGGTACTTACACAATGCAGATGAACAAAGCTTTTCTTCATTATTAATCAGTAGTGGAATTTTCACCTTTGGAGATTCTAACTTCATATTCCATGGTTGTCAATGTATGGGGGAAAGGGGGACTCAGTCAAGCACTGCTACTTAAATGCTTCCACTGTAAGAGACACCCATCACTCCTACAAACCAAGCCATGTGGCCTCTTACTTTAGTGGATGGGGAAGCATAGTCCTCCCCTATTTCTGGAAAAGTAAAGCCAGATCTAACAACTAGCCTAGGTGTCCTCTCCAGGAGGCAGAGAAAGTCCTTGCCTCTCCTGGACTATGAAACAGGATCCTGGCCAATTCACTTTCTTCTTGAGTATACTAACTTCTTTCACTGGAAAGAAATGATAGCATATCTTATACTGCTTAGAAGGTTAACACGTACAAGGAATTTCATGTCTTGCATAAAGTAACATAGAATTTTATTCTTTAAAATTATATATACATAAGAATACTATTGTTAAAAAGAGAGAACCTTTACCCTGTTCTTTCTTGCTTCTACTGTTATCTGGTGAGTGGGAAATGGTTGAACGTTGCTTGCGTGCTTGTTGGGAGAAATTGGCTGTTTTGTTTGTTTTTTGTATTTAGCCTTTAACCTATAGTGATCACTGAGCTCCAGGAAGATAAGCCTTATTCATACTACAGATACAAAGTTTAGTCCAAAGTAGATTCACTCTTCAAATATATAAAATTTACTTTAGGAAACTATATACTTATGTCTAAATTTCAGAAAAAGATAGGTCTTCTTTTGATTTAGTAAAAAGGTTATCATATTTCCTACCAAATAATTTTAAGATAACATGACTTACAAAGATAGAAACACTGACTTTGTGGAGGTAGTTTCTAGAACAGTGCTATCCAACATAACCTTTTGTGAGGACAGAAAATGTCCTCTAGCTATATTGTTCAACAAAGTAGCCATTAGCCATGTATTGCCATTTTACACTTAACATGTGGCTAGTGTTACTGAAGAGATGCATTTAAAATTATATTTAATTTTGACTAGCTTAAATTAAATCTAAGCCAGGCATGGTGGCACATGCCTATAATCCCAGTCCTTGGGAGGCTAAGACAGGAGGATTGCAGGTTTGAAGCCAGCTTCAGCAATTTAGTGAAGCCCTCTGAAACTTAGCAAGATGGGGGATGATGATGATGAGGATGGAAGTGAGTTATGATGTGGTTATACCTTTGTGAATATCAGATTTTTGTGCATAAGTTAGCAGGGTCTTCTCTTAGACCACTTTAGACCACATCCTGAACTGAGTATTTTACCAGATGATGGTACAAAGGCCACCACATCACTTAAGATAATAATTGGACTCTGGAATAATCTCTAATTTGCCTTCCAACCTTTTCCACAGTCAAGTCTGTCCCAAGCATAGCCTAACCTGGAACCCACTCATAAGAACTGATTCAACAGGCTGCTAAAATTCCAAGATGCCCATTCCCCAGAAATAGAAACCATCCCCACACCTAGGGGGACTAAGGTCAACAGTTTGATACTTCCTTACACCCCTCCCCCAATTCAGCAAACCCTCCCCATCATTCTCTGAAATGACAACACCTATTTTCTTAAAATTTTCTAACATATTAAATATCATTTCACACCATTTTCTCCAAATATACACACAAAAGTCAAATGCTCACCCTATAGGCCAACTCTCCTGGGATAGATATTGTGGAGTGAGCATTGACCACCATTGGAGAATTTCTTCTCTCTTCTGATTTGCGAAGGATCTCTGATCCTTCTTAGATCTAATATGTGTCATCCATTATACTAAGGCAGTTCTCTGTTCTCTGAAGGTACATAGCTATATTACAAGGGTTCCCTCTTTCAGAAACTCCCAGCCAACAGAGGCAGATAGAAATATAAACAGTTAATTCATGATTCAGCCTGGTAGCAGTATGAAGTTCTTGGAAACAGGATAGAATGTGACACAATAGGAATATTCATAGTGCAATTAATGTTTTTCCTATTTACTTTGAATTCAGAGAAAGAAATATTTCCAAAAATAGTTATGGCATAGACTGGATTAATCCTCACCAATCAAGTTCCTTCTTTCTGGTCTCATAGGCTGCATTACCCAGTCCCACTTTTATCAAGCTGAAACCATGTGATGAGGTTCTGGCCAATGAGTCTGGTGAAATTTATGTGTCTCCCATGAAGCCCACTGTTTTTATATTTATTTATTTATTTATTTATTTATTTATTTATTTATTTATTTATTTTATGTTCTCTATTCTCTTCTAGGGGCCATTAAAGCCAAAAGCAAAGGACGGTGGCCTCCCTAGATGAATGGATCTGGGTCCTTGAAATACTGCTTGGAAGAAAGGCATCAGCAAAGCCTTGTGAATCCACTTGGATAGTTATGTGAGAAATGAACTTTTGCGTTAGTTTACTATAATGTGGGGAGTGTTAATTATAGGTCCTAGCATCAGTCACCCTCACTAATATATTGCTCAACTGATTCAGTTTGGATATGAGATACAATCATAGAATTTGAGAGTTTGGAAGTATCTCAGTCTATTTAATTTCTTCATTTCACAGAAGAAATGCAATGACTTGCCCAAGTTCACACAGCCTGTTTTTGGAATTAGCAGGACTAGAAACCAGTCTCTTAATTCTCAAAAGATAGCTGTCAAAGGCCAAACTTGCATCTACTGATTTATATATAGTTGTTGGTAACTCTTGTGTGTCTGCCAGTGAAATAGAAATGTAGATTAAATTTTATGGAAAATAAAAAATGTCTTTATGAGGAGGGGAATATTGAGGCTTATCAAAAGTGCTTTGTATTGATACTAGCTTCTTTAGGTGGTTTGTTAACTGCTGAATTTACAACATGACTAGATTTATTTATTAGGACAGTGCCTTATTATATTGTATTTTCTTTCAAATTATATTTTTGGAATATAAATTTTCCATTGCCAGGAGGTAGAAGGTTGGAATTCTTTGGGTACAACACACGGGTTCATTGATTGCTGAGAAAACTAGACTATAACTTTGAGACTCAATGCCATTCGGTTGAACCCTGAGTTCCTTTATCTATTGACTTAATTCCTAGCATCCATATTCTAAAATAAAAGAACACAGGGCAATGGAATTGCTGTGACAGATGCTGTTACTTGCATGATCAATCATATTTCCATTGTAGCTCTCAGAACCTTGATGCATTTGAGTGGCAGTGAGCCTAGAGCTGGGTGATGATAAATACCGATGAATGCCGACCAGATATGGCAACCTTGGCCTCCTTTACAAAAGATTTGTCTAGAAGTGGGAGTGGGACCAAATTCTGGCCAATGAAATATAACTAGAAATTGGGAAACAGTTTTCTCTCTGCTAAGAGGGAGTGTGAGGAAAGGCCATTATGTCCTTCGGATCTTTCCTGCCTCTGGATTCAGTTGTGTGAAGTCATGCCACTCTGGGGACAGCAGCAGCAGTCTGAGAACGGTGGGAAACCATTAGTATGGGTTGGGGCATTTTGTTTTTCATACTCCTTTGCAATACTCTTTCATACAAGTGTGGAATTGCTCATTTCTCAAGTCCTTGGGAGTTTATAGAAAACACCAGGTTCTGTATCCATCCCTTCTCTGACAAAATGGCCCAGTCACTAAATAGACTTCTATACCTTCTACCTGCTCTGAGCATGAGTGATATAAAAACTACCTGTTCACAAATTTCTCATTTGGATAACAGGGGCGACAACAATTTACCTGATGGTGTTATTGGAAAGCTGTCATTGGGCTCATTTATTTCATTAATATTTAGTTAGTGCCAACTGTGGTGAGCACTGATGAAACAGCATAGACCTGGTCTCCTGCTCTTGTGGAAATTATGATAGAGTGAAGAAGACAAGCATGATAAAGAAATTTGTTAAATAAACATACCAAGAAGAAATAGTTGTAATGCTTTCAAGGAACTGAATGGGATGAAATTATGAAGAAAAATGGTGGGGCAGGAAAAACACTTAAGACAGGATAGCAAAAAAGATCTCCAATAGGCGCTGAGCTTTAATCTGTAACAAGGAAGATGCAAAGGAGACAACCAAGAAGAGAGCAAGGAGCAAGGGAAGAGATTTTGTAGTAAATAAAAAGAAAAACTAAAACCCTTTGGATGGGAGGAGGCTGGGGAAGTGAGAAGGCCGATGGGGCAGTGACTTAAAGGGAGATAGCAAGCAGTGAGACCTAGGCTATGCAGGACCGGAGGCCATGGTGCAGAATTTGAATTTCATTCTAAGTGCAATGAGAAGTTTCTGAAAGGGTTTAAGCTGGGAACGAACACAAACTTGGAGGATTGTAAAATGAAAATTCTAGGGTGGAATGCTCAGAAGTGGAGTGAGGATTACTATGTATAGCAAAAGATGACCATACCTGAGACTGGGAGACGTGATGGTAGTAGAGTTGAAAAGAAGCGAATGGATTAAAAAAGAAAATGTGTAGGAAGTAGAGACAGCAGGGCTTTCTGATGGATTGGGATGTGATGAGGAGGAGGAGGAAAAGAAAGAATTAAATGGTGTCTTCCAGATTTGGGGCTTCAAGAACTGGATAGATGGGGCTACTTTTTCTTTTTTTGGTACTAGGGATTGAACCTGGGGAATTCTACCTCTTAGCTACACCCCCAGCCCTTTTTATTTTGAAACAAGGTCTTGCTAATTTGCTAAGGCTAACCTCAAACCTGCAATCCTCCTATCTCAGCCTCCCAAGAACTGGGATTAAAAGCGTGTGCCATTATGCTCAGTTTATTTTACGAGAAGAGAATAATGAAGAAGGGAGGTTTTGGATGTGGGGTCAAAATCAATAGGTTGATTCAGATTTATTACTAAGTGGTTGTGGCCAATCTATATGGAGATGTCATATTGATATTGAATATGTATAAAATATGTCTAAATTTACATAAATATGTCTATATTTATGTCTATTTTGGTGTATATATTAGCCATTTCTGTGTACCAAATCAAACAAAAAAATGAGCATCTTAAAGCAGTAACTGTTACCTTATGATTCTGCAGGTTGGTTTTTTAGCTCAGGTTAGTCTGGGAGTCACATTTCAGCTCACTTGGGTCCCCTTGTTCCTCAGTAGTCAATTGCAAATTGTCTAGATGCTTTGCTTCTGAGAGTTGGTTGACTATCAGCTAGTGTAATGGCACATGTGGTTTTTCATTGTCTGGTGGGCTGCCTAGGGCTAGTTAATATGGTAGAGGGAAGGTTCCAAGAATAAACAAATGCTAAGTTCACAATTGACATACCATCACTTTCTCAGAATTCTATTGGCCATAGAAAGTTATAATGTCAGCCCAGATCCAATGGGTGGGGACATAAAATCCATCTCTTGTTGCAGCTTTTGCAAAGTCACATTGCAAAGTAGTATGATAGATACATGCCATTAATTGGGCCCTCAATGCAATTAATTGACTATAGTACAGGTTATAATTTGAAAGTCTTTTGCTTATTGGTGTTATTTATCACCTTGGGAATAAATGAGTTCAACTAGAGAGAAGATGTGGATGAAGAAAAGAAGAGTTCTAAGAAACTCAAGTATTTTGCCAATGATGTTGGAACCAGCAATAAGGCTTAGAACAAAAGTTTAGTGATGTAGAAGGTAAAATATGAAGTAGGAGCACGTTAAACAGAGATTGGCATATATTAATATGTAATAAATCAAATATGAATATGGTTCACATTCATTTATTAAAAATGTTCTCATTTCAGGGTACTTATCTATCTCTGTGGTAGAAAAATAAGTAATAAACTGTGGTCCTACTATCAGACCAAGTAGAATCCATAATTGAGAAACAGCTTCATGCTTACAAAGAGTTAGAAACAATGTGAAGCACCTGTAGAGGTATTTCTCAAGAGATTATCCTGAGACTTCTTCAGTTAGACTAAAACTCATCCCTTTGGCCGGCTACAATGATATTTTAAACTTGTGGAAATTCATAAACTCATATATTCTGTATATGTTATACTGAAATTAAAAATTTAGAAGAGCACACCCCAAAATCTTGGATTGTTGATACCTGATAGTGGTTTATTTTAATTTTAAATGCTGCATATTAAATCATAACTATTATAGTTTGAATCTGGAATGTCCCCAGAGGCTCATGTGCTAACGGCTTTGTTCCCAGTGCAGCAGTGTTCACAGGTGGGGCTTCGGGGAACTGATCGGATCACGAGGGCTCTGATTTCATCAGGGGCTTGGTCCACTGAGGGCTTCACAACTGGACTATTGGGAGGTGGTGGAAACTATAGTAGGTGGGGCCTACCTGGAGGAAGTAGGCTGCTGAAGGTATACTGGAAGGGTGTATCTTTTCCCTTGCCCCTTCCTCCCCCAACCCCATTTGCTTTCTGGTCAACTGTGAGCCCACACAAATATTTCCTCCTTTAAGTCCTTCCTTCCTTCTTTCTTTCCTCCCTTCCTCCTTTCCTTATTTCTTTCTTGGAATTGAACCCGGGGGTGTTCTACCTCCAAGCTACACTCCCAGCTCTTTTTATTTTGAAACAAGGGCTCACTAAGTTGCTGAGGCTGGCCTTGGACTTGCATTCCTCCTGTCTAATCCTCCCAAGTACTGGAATTACAGGCATGCACAACTACACCTGGTTTCCTCTTTTAAGTTGTTTTTCTCAGGCATTTTGCCACAGTAATGGAAGGCTGACTAATACAATAACTAATCTTTATTATATTCATCTATATATGATGACTCAAATTTTAGAAAAAGAGGCTTGGGAAACAAAAAAAATTCCTTTTCCCTATGAGCAAATTAACCATGATGGATTTTGAAAACTTTTAGTAGTTTTGAAGAATATTTCACCTTTGTCTTTTACCCCAGTGTAAATGAATCTGTAATATGTAAAAGGAACTTAGTTATCTGCTTCAGTAGATAACTGTAATTTTTTTTTTGCCATAGGAAAAATATTCTTTATTTAAATTTAAAAAATATTAAGATGTCAATGACAGGAATTGTTACTTAAAATGTGATAGTTAAGATTTCGCTAAAGTTTAAAAGAAATTTAAAAAGTCTTCTCTGCTGACTCTTTAATCCACAACTTCAGTTTTACTGACCTTTTTTCCAGGACATATAGTTGTTAG
>PVLC010012804.1:0-22824 GCA_004027655.1 Graphiurus murinus
GGTACTAGGGATTGAACTCAGGGGCGTTCTACCTCCGAGTTACACCCCTAGCCCTATTTTTTATTCTTTATTTTGAAACCGGGTCTCACTAAGTTGCGGAGTGCCTCACTAGGTAGCTGAGGCTGGCCGCGAACCTGGATCCTCCGGTCTCAGCCTCCCGAATGCTGGGATTACAAGCGTGCGCCACCACGCCCGGCTTCCCATGCTTTTTTGTTGTCAGAACACTTAATAATCCCTTGAGAGATTTTCAAATGTACACAATATTGTTATTTATAGTCAACATGCAAAATACCTCTTGAATTTATTATTATTATTATTATTATTAGGTATTGGGAATAGAACCCAGGGGCTTTCTACCTCTGAACTACACCCTTCACTCCTTTTTTAAATTTTTGAAACATGGTCTTGCTAAATTGCTGAGAGTCTTGCTAAGTTACTGAGGCTGACTGCAAACTTGAGATCCCCGTTTCAACCTCCCAAGTACTGGGATTACAGGCATGTACCACCATGTCCAGCTTGAAATTTTTTTTTTTCAATGCATAACTATGTTTGAATTTGTGTGTGTGTGTGTGTACACATGGTGTTGGGGATTGAACCCACAGACATTCTACCTCTGAGCTATGCTCCCAGCCCTATTTTTTTTTTTTTTGAAACAGGTTTCTAGGGGCCTTACTGAGTTGCTGAGGCTGGCCTTGAACTTGCAGTCCTCCTGCCTCAGCCTCCCAACTGCTGGGATTACAGATGTGCACCACCACGCCCAGCCAGACTGCTTGCGTTTAAGCCTCGCTTCTAAATGAATCCTCTGACCATCATCTCCCGAGCCCTCACCCCCTCCCCAGTCTCTGGTGACCACCATTCTACTCTGCTTTTATGTGTTCAACTTTTTGAAATTCCACATTTAAGTGAGATCGCGCAGTATTTGTCTTTCTGTGCCTGGCTTGTTTCACTTAGCATAATGTTCTCTAGTTTGTTATCACAAATGAGCCCGTGGCTGTTTGAATACAGGGTTAAGATATTAAAATAAATAGGATCATAGCAGGGGAAGTCGGAAGAGATCTGTGTTTTCCTGGCACTAGGGTAAAAGCGCCTCTTGGTCAGATGTGTATCGGTGGCCAACTTGAAGGGTCTGTTTTGAGATAAAAGGCAGCAGCCTGATAGAGGTCATTTGGAAGGAACCACACTCCTTTTGTGGCCTGGCCTGGTTCTACAGGTGACCAGGTGACAGCGACTTGATTTGTTGACATCCTTTCTCCATAATTTAAAAAGAAAGGTTTCTGGGTTGTGAGCTGCTTTGTACTTGTGGGAAAACGTCGTTCAAAAAGAGGCCTGCTGCAGGCTTGGTGAATGTGGGTCAGTACTGGCTAATTTCCACACGCTGAACCGGAGGCCCCTGTGCACACAGGTGGGGAGCCCAGGCTGTTCCACCTTTGCAGCTGCTTCAGCGCTGGAGAGATCCGGTCCTCCACTGGGGAACTTGGGCACTGACTATTTAAGATGCTTTCAAAGCTTCCCTTTGACTGTGGTGCAGCATACTTTAAAAAAATTAAAAAAAAAAAAGAGGAAAAAGGATGTCTCTTTTGGACAAGATTGCTGCCTTTCCAAATATAAGTCTATTTTGAAGTCGAAGTCATTTTGATGTTTAGAAATTGTACGCAGGGAAGTTGGGCAATTTGTTCCAGACCATTTTTTTTGCAGTATCGCAAACACATGTGGAAAAGAGAGATGCTGGCAGCTAGCCCAAAGATGATGGGAGTTTTTATCTCAGCAGCCAGGAGAGCTGCATTGAATCATTTGGGCTTGCTCTTGCTTTGATTGTTTCCTTGTCAAGTGATTGCCTATATTGAGAACCATCATAACCTGTTCTTTTTTAACAGTATACTTTTCTTGGTGCATTGTAATTTATACATCATAATGAGGTTCAGAGTGATAGCAACATACATGCACACAGCCCTTGGTGTGTTTCTCTCCAGATCCCACCCTTCTCTCTCCTTTCTCATACATATTATTGAGATTGGCATTGATACTTTTGTATATGTACATATCCTTATTAGAAGTGTCTCTTTCATCTAGTCTTCCTACCCCCACTTCCTTCTAATAGACCCTCTTCATTGCTCCACTGGAGTTTCTCCTTTTTCTGAAGTCCCTTTTTTGTGTGTGTGTGGGACTGGGGATTGAACTCAGAGGCATTCTACCTCCGAGCTATACCCCCAGCCTTATTTTTTTATTCTTTATTTTGAAACAGGGTCTCACTAAGTTGCGGAGTGCCTCACTAGGTAGCTGAGGCTGGCCTCGAACCCGGATCCTCCTGTTTCAGCCTTTCTGAAGTCCCTTTTGTTTTCCATTTTCTCTCTAGCTTCCACATATGAGAAAAAACAAACAAACAAACATATGACCTTTCACGTTCTAAGACTGGCTAATCTCACTTTACATAATATCCTCTAGTTCCATCCACTTTCCTGAAAATGACAGAGTTTTGTTGTTTTTTTATGGCTGAGTAAAATTCTCTTGTAGGTATACACCACAGTTTCATAATCCATTCTTCTGTTGATGGACATCTAGGTTGGTTCCACAATTTGGCTATTGTGAATTGTGCTGCTATAAACATGGATATGCGTGTATCACTATAATATGCTGACTTCAGTTCCTTTGGAAAGATACCTAGGAGTGGTATAGCTGAGTTCTGTGGTGGTAATCTGTTCTTTTCTTTCTTTTTTTCATTGGTGCATTGTAATCATACATCTTTGTTAGGTACAAGCTGGTAAAGGCATACATGCATACATTTCTCATTTGGTAATCTGCTCTTTTTTTTTTTTTTTTGCGGTACTGGGGATTGAACTCAGGGGCATTCTACCTCTGAGCTATACCTGCAGCCCTATTTTTTATTCTTTATTTTGAAACCGAGTCTCACTAAGTTGCGGAGTGCCTCACTAGGTAGCTGAGGCTGGCCGCGAACCCGGATCCTCCTGTCTCAGCCTCCCGAATGCTGGGATTACAAGCATGCGCCACCACGCCCGGCTTGGTAATCTGTTCTTAAGTAAGTGGAAATTAGAGTCCTGTTTATGCAGTGGCCCCTGTGGCTTCTGACTTAGGGTTTTAATTTTCTGAGCCCCTTCTGAGATCTGCAACTCGAGTGGTTTAATAACAGCAGGTCCGTGGCCCAGGCTTCCTGAACTTAAGTCCAGGTTTCATTAATTCTTACCTGTGTGCCCTTGGACAAATTACTTAACCCATGGTAACCTTGGTTATTTTTTCCCATCTGTAAAGCAGAAGATCATAACAGTCCCTGCCCCATAAAGTCATCGTGAAGGTTAAATGTGTGTTAAGAATTTGGTACTTGATGAAATCCTGTCGTTTGTAGCAACGTGAATGGACCTGGAAGACATTACGCTACGTGAAACTAACCAGACACAGAGAGACAGATACTGTCTGAGTCCACTCATATGTAGAGTCCTGAAAAGTTGATCTCATAGAAACTGAAAGTAGAATAGTGGTTTCCAGAGGCCAGGGGAAAAGTAAGAGGAGGGGAGATGGAGAGCTTGTCAACGGGTGCAAAGCTAGGAGAAGTAAGTTCTGGCGTTCTCTGACATAGTAGGGAAACTATAGTTAATAATAATGCATTGTGTGTGTGTGTGGTTTTTTTTTTTTTCTTTCTCAGTACTGGAGATTGAACCCATGGGAATTCTACCTCTGACTATCACCCCCAGCCCTATTCTATTTTTTTAGTTTGAAATAGGGTCTCACTAAGTTGCAGGGGCTGTCCTCCAGCCTGTGATCCTCCTGTCTCAGCCTCCCAAGTACTAGGATTACAGGCGTGAGCCGCCATTCTTGGCTGTGTATTTCAAAATAGCTGGGAGAGAGGATTTTGAATATTATCACCATGGGGAAATAATAAAATGCTGGTGATATTGCTCAGTGATCGAGTGCTTGCCTAGCACGCGTGAGTTTCTGGCTTTGGTCCCAAGCACCACCAAAACCAAAAGAGGTGACACATTCTTAAGATGATGGATATTAGCCGGGCATGGTGGCGCGAGCTTGTAATCCCAGCATTTGGGAGGCTGAGACCGGAGGATCCGGGTTCGCGGCTAGCCTCAGTTACCTAGTGAGGCCCTCTGCAACTTAGTGAAACCCAGTTTCAAAATAAAGAATAAAAAATAGGGCTGGGGGCGTAGCTCGGAGGTAGAATGCCCCTGAGTTCAATCCCCAGTACCGCAAAAAAAAAAAAAAAAAAAAAAAAAAAAAAAAAATAGGGATGGGGGTGTAGCTCGGAGGTAGAATGCCCCTGAGTTCAATCCCCAGTACCGCAAAAATAAATAAATAAATAAATAAAGATGATGGATATTGTAAATTACTCTGATTTGGTCATTCATGACACAACAGATACATGAATTCAAACATCACATTGCACCCCAGGAATAGGTGCAGTTATTTTGTATCATTAAAAAAACAAAACTAAAACACACAAAAAATTTAAAGTTAAAAAAATGAGTGCCGAGGGATCCGGGCCCTTGGCGAAGGGCTCAGTCAACATTAGTTATTTTTATCTTTTCTTTCCCAGTACTTACAGCAGAACCTGGTACTCATAAATGGTAGCAGAAGGGAAGTAACTACTTGTGAGCTCTTTAATGATACAAGAATAATTGTGCAGTGTTGTTCTATTTTTGTCTTTAAGTGCCTGGTGGGTGAGGGTGTTCACAAGGACCCATAGGCCTGGACCTGAGGCCCAGTGTTCCCCTAGCCCAGCTCAGTGACCTTGAGAGAGCCTGTAGTTTTTCTCAGCTTGCTCCCTCCCCTATCTAAAAGATGAAGGGAAAGCTGGGCGTGGTGGCGCACGCTTGTGATCCCAGCATTTGGGAGGCTGAGACTGGAGGATCCAGGTTCGAGGCCAGCCTCAGCAACCTAGTGAGGCACTCTGCAACTTAGTGAGACCCTGTTTCAAAATAAAGGATAAAAAATAGGGCTGGGGTTATAGCTCAGAGATAGAATGCCCCTGGGTTCAATCCCCAGTACCACAAAAGAAAAAAAAAAAAGATAACGGGCTTGAAGATGGTATGGATAAAGAGCCTAATAGTCTGCTTGGGACTCAGTGACTGGTAGCTGCTATTTTTCACAACATACATGAAAGAGTTCAACATCAAACACCGTGATTTTTTTCCTCTGGTGGTTTAAGGTGCATTTCCAAAACTAACTGCCGTGTGTGTGTGTGTGTGTGTGTGTGTGTGTGTGTGTGTGTGTGTGATTTCCTTGAATATATCTCCCATCCCTAACTTTGTCTGTAGAAAGAAAAGTTTAACTGCAGATAAGCCAAACCTTGTTCTCCATCTGATGAAATTTGGACAGTGTCGTTGACCTTCTGGTGACAAGGACAGCTAAGATGTAGACTCATTTAGTTACCTTGGCTCTTCTGGGAAGGTGGTACTATTTCATTGCAATACTGGGGATTGAACCCAGGGGCATTGTTTTGGAAATGGGGTCTCACTAGGTTGCTGAGAGTCTCATTACTTGCTGAGGCTGTCCTTGAACCTGCGATCCTGTCTTGGCCTCCCAAGTACTGGATTACAGGTGTGCGCCACCAGGCCCAACTAAGGTACTTTTTTTTTTGTGGTACTGGGGATTGAACCCAGGGTCATTCTACCTCTGAGCTACACCCCTAGTCCTATTTTTCATTCTTTATTGTAAACAGGATCTCACTGAGTTGCGGAGGGCCTCACTAAGTAGCTGAGGCTGGCCACAAACCTGCAATCCTCCTGTCTCAGCCTCCCAAGTACTGAATCACAGGTGTGTGCCACCAGGCCCGGCTAAGGTGGTACTATTTTAAAGCACCAGTGTCCGTGCGTGCCTGGTGAGGCCAGGTGAGGCAGAATGTCTGTTCTCCCTGATTTGTGTCGGCTTTGCCCATAATCTTGCAAGAATCAGGAAGGCACACATCAGATTGAAACCAGGAATAGAAACTTTGTGGTTAGTGAATTCCTTTCTCTATATTATCTTCCCCTCTTCCCACTCCTCCCCGCCCCTTCCCCCACCAAGATGCTAAATATAAAAGACATCTTCTCCAAAGGAAAGATGGAACCTGACAGCCAGTCTCCATTTTGATCGCAGCCTCTCTGCTGTTTTAAGCATAACCTTTGGGGGTGGGGGGGTGGTGGAGGAAAAACAAGGGACCTGGGACTTGGGGGCAGTAAGATAGGCTCTCAAGTGGCTCATGCCAATTATTGTGCAATCTCCTTTTTCATTTATTTATTTATTTATTTTTTGCAATACTGGGGATTGAACCCAGGGGCATTCTACCTCCGAGCTATACCCCCCAGCCCTATTTCTTTATTCTTTATTTTGAAACAGGGTCTCACTAAGTTGCAGAGAGCCTCACTAGATAGCTGAGGCAGATCCTCTGGTCTCAGCCTCCCAAATGCTGGGATTACAAGTGTGCGCCACCACGCCCGGCTAACAATCTCCTTTTTTCAGACTGGGACAGTGATCAATTCCCTCCTTGCCCTTAAAGGTTAATCTCTGTGTGCTTCAAGAGGCCAACCTTGGCCGCAGACTTACGCCCTTGGACAGATGTTACCATACCAGTGCTGTCAAAGTGTTCAGTTTTTATACTTGCAGGAAACCCTTAGACTCAGAAGAAAAGCTGCTTGAAGGAGGGGTTACATTTAAGATGGGGGAGTCGGGCAGGGAGAGGTGGGGTGAAAGGAAATATCATGGGATCGTTAAAGGGTCACATGAACGGGGAGGGGCCTGACACCCAGCTCAAAGCGTGCAGGTTCCAGGGCAGTACTGTTCTCATGAGGAAAGAATAAAGTGCTGGGGGCGTCGCTCAGTGCTAGAATGCTTGCCTAGCTTGCCTAAGTCGCTGGCTTGATGCCAAGCACCACGAAGACAAAACAAAAGAAATTATATATATATGTTAAGGTGATAGATATGTCGATCATCTGATTTGAATATTCATTATATAACACGAATGAAAATATCACATTGTACCCCCGAAGTAAGTGCAGTCATTGGATCCTTTTCTCTCCTCCCAGGGAAGTAGGTTTCAAGCACGATTATCCATCCAAGCGAATGCGTCACTGAGGCCCTACTGTGTGCTAGCTGTGGCGCTGATGATGGGGAGGGGCCGAGATGAGTTTGATACAACCCCTGTGCAGACCCACATTATAAACAAGAGCTCACATTAATAGAGCATTTACTTTCTATAAAGCACATCTCAAATTACTTGTGTGTGTGTGTGTGTGTGTGTGTGTGTGTGTGTGTTACTGAGAATTGAACCTAGGGCCATTCTGTCTCTGAGCTACATCGCCAGCCTTTAAATTAAACAAAACAAAACAGAGTCTCACTAGGTTGCTGAGAGTCTCACTATATTGCCGAGTCTGTCCTCAAACCTGTGCTCTTCCTGTCTCAGCCTCCCAAGGACTGGGATTACAGGTGTGCGCCACCACGCCTGGCTAGGAATTCTCTCTTCTGATCTATGGGTCTCTCCCACCTATCTAGTGTAGGTGTTGATGTTCCCATTAAGCAGACAGGGCGGAGGCAACCTTGACAATGTAGGGAGACTCTCAGCAGCCTAGTGAGACGCTGTTTCAAACTAAAAAAAAAAACAAAAATAAAAAAATAGGGCTGGGGGTGTGGCTCAGAGGTTGAACTTCCATGGGTTCAGTCCTCAGTACCACACACACACACACACACACACACACACACACACACACACACACAGAGTAGTTGAGTGACTTGCCCATAGGTAGTTAAATGTCACTGCTTAGACTGGTTATCCTTCATTCCACAAATATTTCTTGGGCACTGCCCAGGTGCCAGCCATTTATACTCCAGGAAGAAAAGATAGTGACATTCTCTAGCAGTCCATGCCAATGTACTGTGAAAATCTTTTTGTTGTTGTTGTTGTTTTTTGTGGTCTGGGGATGGAACCCAGGGGCATTCTACCTCTGAGCTACACCCCCAGCCTGATTTTATTTTTTATTTCAAAACGGGGTCTCACCAAGTTGCAGAGGGCCTTACTAAGTTGCGGAGGCTGGCCACGAACCTGCCATCCTCCTGTCTCAGCCTCCCAAGTACTGAGATTTCAAGCGTGCGCCACCACGCCCGGCTCACAGTGAAAATCTTTAAGGAACTTATTTAGTATAATTCATTGTCTACGTAGCAGCAGCGAGTACTCAAGTGTAAGTGAATCAGGTGCAGTATATTCCTGTGTCCTCCTGGGGCGGATTAGATAGCGACTCCATCCTTGGATGTCTTTTCCCGTGGTTGTAGAGCATCCCCTCACACTGGGGCACGTCTGTTTTATACCTGGCACCATTGGCGAGCCAGCCTGGCGTCAGGTCACCCGTGGACGTCAGAATCAAGCCGGAGCCCTCTTCTGAGAGTGGAGCCCAGTGTCCCCCTCTTTTCCACCTCTGGTCCAAGTTTCCTCTCAAGCGTGGTCCTCGTCTCCTCCAGTCTGTAAATGAGAATGGCCAAGACACTACTTTTCTGCTGTCTTACCTTCTCCCCAGTTCTAATTGAGGACCATTTGAACAAGGAAGAATCCCAAGGAGACAGATGGGGGTGTTGGACGATTTTCGCTTAGTGCTCTTCAGCCAGCACCAGGACAAGCCGGGGGGGGGGGGGGACGCGGTGCACGACCTCTCACATGACTCGGGTCCCTGCAGATCCTGGTGCAGGTCTGCCTGCGGCGCTGTGACCTGTTCTCTGACATTTCCACGGTCAAATGTTGGCATAATTCTGGTTTCTCAGAACGTACGGTGCAGGAAATGACAGTGTGAGAGCCGGCTCCTCGGGTACTTGGAGAAGAACATGTTAGATGAATGAATGTATTGGCCTAAAATATGGCCCTGAATTTGGGGCTCAGACCTGCGACCTTTTTATTTTTGCTGGACTCTTCTTCCCAGTCCCCAAGAGCCTAGGAGGTGGCTTGTGGATTTCCTAGGATGGCTTGATGGAGAAAGACAGAGACAGACAGACAGAGGGAGCGAAAGGATTTCCCATCTCATACAAACGCTTTGTAGTTGGCCTTGAAGCTTCCTGGTGACTTAGAAAGGAACATCAACTGAGAGTGAAATTTTTCATGATTGTGTAATAAGAAGTATTTGGTTATCAATAGCCTACTTTTCTAATCATAGTTTTGTTTGCAGTCGAGTGTAATGTCGGGGAACTGAGCCGGTTGTGGTGGTGCACACCTGTAATCACAGTATTTGGGAGGCTGAGACAGGAGGGTTATAGGTTAGTGAGATCCTCAGCAACCTTGCAAGACCCTTTTTCAAAACAAAAAATAAGCCAGGCGTGGCTGGACACGCTTGTAATCCCAGTACTTGGGAGGTTGAGACCAGAGGATCCCGGTTCGTGACCAGCCTCAGCTACTAAGTGAGGCCCTCCGCAACTTAGTGAGACCCTGTTTCAAAAAAATAAAGAATAGAAACTAGGGCTGGGGGTGTAGCTCAGAGGTAGAATGCCCCTGGGTACAATCCCCAGTACCACAAAAACAAACAAACAAAAAAATAAAGTAGGGCTGGGGGTATATCTCAGAGGTAGAATGCCCCTTGATTCTATTCCCAATACCAATAAATAAATAAATAAATAAGGGTAGGGAACTGTTCTTAGTAGATTAGATATAAGCACGCTGCCAAGATGGGAGGGGCATCGAGCAGGAGTCTAGCCTGGTGTCTGCCGCACTTGCTCCAATGCCTTGGGGGAATCATTTCATCTCTTAGGGTCTTAGTTTTCCTGTCTGTAAGGTGGAGTTTCTGTGCAGTGACTTCCAAGATTCCTTCCGGCTGAAAACGCTGCCGTCAGAGGCAGAAGCAGGCAGGCCGACGTTCGACAAGGACATGGAGGAATTCAGGAGCCGCACGCTACCCAGAAGAGTAGGTTCTTATTTCTCCTGGATTACAGGCTGGCTCTGTCAAGATAAGCGAGCAAAGGAAGTCGGCCTCGCTGGAGGCCAGATGGGGACGCAGCCAGGATCTTGGGTCACAAAGGTCGTCCAAGGTGGCCGTAACAAAACTCACGGGCTTAGCTTTCTTCCAAACCATTTTCCTCTGCTTCACATTGTTTTAGTTGTTGCTAAGCAACATTCTTTCTTTCTTTCTTTCTTTTTTTTCTTTTAGCTAGGCATTGAAAGAATGAACCCATATCTTATTTAGTTTTAAATGCCCGCATGTGAGGGAAGAGGGCCTAACTTAAATAACTTAAAGTTTGTTTGCTCCTTTTCAATTCTTTTTTTTTTGCAGTACTGGGGATTGAACCCAGGCCATTCCTTCTACCTCAGAGCTACACCTCCAGCCCCATTTTTTTATTCTGTATTTTGAAACAGGGTCTCACTAAGTTGCAGAGGGTCCCATTAAGTAGCTGAGGCTGGCCTTGAACCTGTGATCCTCCGGTCTCAGCCTCCCAAGTACTGGAATTACAAGCGTGCGCCACCATACCTGGGTTATTGCTCTTTTGATTCTAATCCACGCCAGGCCCTTTACAAGGGAGGTGGAGGTCTTGGTTTCTGCCAGTTCTGTGAAGTTCTGTCTTTTTAAGGTGCTTGTCCCGGGCTGCCTGGGAGGCTCATTGAAGCTGCCCGGCAAGAGACTCTCTCCTTACTTGGTCTGTATTCTCACAGTCACTTCAAATTTAATAAAAAGATTAGTAGGTTTTCTTATAGGCTTCCTTTCAGAGTTACCAGCGTCTCTCGATCTTGTACCAACAGACTCCATTTAAAGGGAACAAAACTGTAATTTAAATCAGTCCCCCGGGCAGCATCGAATGCTCTCAGCATGTTACACAATCGTCGGGGACGATGCCTGCGGCTTGATTATGCAGGAGTCCTACACACGGCAGATCCCTTGTGGATTTCTGCCTACTTGCTGGAAGCTTTGAGATGCTTGTCTGAGGGCTTTTGGCATCCTGAGCCTGGGCTTACTTTTTTTTTTTTTTTTTTTTTTTTTTTTTTTTAGGACTGGGGATTTGATTTGTCTCAGTCAACATTCTAACCGCTATAATCCAAAACAACTGACAACAAACCTTAGAGGAAGGAAGATATGTTTGCTCACTGTTTTGGGAGATTTCAGGTTTAGTCCATGTTAGCCTGGGTCTGTGGTGGGAGGCTTGGTGGTGGGAGGCAGAGAGAGGGAGAAAGTGGGGGCTCTGCTCTCACATCATGGAGGCCAGAAACAGAGAGCCAGCAAGCAAGAGGATTCAGAGACATAAGCACAGTCCCCAAAGCCATGGCCCAGGGACTCGCTGTCTCCAGCTACACCCCACCTGCCTAGGTGACCACCCAGTAAATCCATCACAGTGGATTTGTCCACTGATGAGACTACAACCCTCATGACTTGATTGAATCAGTTCTGAGCATTAATACATAAGCTTTTCAGGAGACATTTTGTATCTGACCATAACTGGATGGACAGTCTACTACCGAGCTACACTCCGGGCCCTTTTTATATTTGATTTTGAAACAAAGTCTCACTGAGTAGCTGAAGGTCTTACTAAATTGCTGAAACTGGTCTCAAATGGTGGGATGTGCCTGGCTACATGGGCTGACTTTGTTGTCCTGGGTCTGTTCTTCTTTGAACACCCAAGCTACTTTTGGAAAACAGACCCCCGACCCCTATTTTCTTTGTATTCACTCCTATGATTAGTTCAGTGGCTGATGAGCGGTTTCCAGCACAGCCAGCCCAGGGTGTTTCTAGTGCATCACGGTCACGTGACTGTGTCCCAGTGTTGCCACTGTGGCTCCTCTAAGTGTGACTGGGTCACGGAGTCACAATGGCGTATGCCTCTTGACAGCAATACGTAGTGGTTGATTAAGGACTGCTCTTCTGGCAGAGAATTTTATAATCCTGTCTTCAAGAGCATTGATGAAGACATGTAGCGAATCGCTTGGGCTTACGATAATGCTTTCCCTTCCTTATTTGACAAGTGAGGAAATTAGATTTCAGAGGTCAGCTGGGGTCAAAGAACAGTGATCTGTCAAAACTGGGGCTGGAAGCTGGGCGTGGTGGCGCACGCTTGTAATCCCAGTACTTGAGAGGCTGAAATCAGAGGATCTGGGTTCACGGCCAGCCTCAGCTACTTAGTGAGACCTGTAGCTAAGAGGTACAATGCCCCTGAGTTCAATTTCGAGTACCATAAAAAAACAAAACAAAACAAAAAAACCTGGGGCTGGGACAGTCCTGAGTTCCCACCCACACTTGGGGTCATGGGTTAAAACAAATATTTTTGGCTCCATCTATAAATGCTAGTGATACTGAATATCTTATATAGTCCTAAGAGACATTAGATAATGTGTGTGTGTGGTACTGGGAATCAAATCCAGAGTTGTTCTACCTCTGAGCTACACACTCAGCCCCCCTTTTTTTTTTTTTTTTTTTCGGTACTGGGGATTGAACCCAGGGGCATTCTACCTCTGAGCTACACCCCTAGTCCTATTTTTTTATTCTTTATTTTGAACCAGAGTCTCACTAAGTTGCGGAGGGCCTCCCTAAGTAGCTGAGGCTGGCCAAGAAGCCGGATCTTCCTGTCTCAGCCTCCCTAGTACTGGGATTAGAAGCGTGTACCTTCACACTCGGCTTAGACACACTGTTTAACCCTCAGCATCTCCATTTCCTCACCTGGAAATGGGGAGGTTATGATCTTTACCTCACAGGGCTTTTGTGAGGACTAGTTAATCCGCATAACACACTTAGTGAGGGACCTGGCCCACATGAAATGCCAACTGTTTTCCCTTATCTTAGTTCTGTTAAATAGAAAACAGATGTTCTGAGCCCTAGCCCATAGCCCATGACGACCAGGGAGTACAGGCGAGCAGAGGTTGAGTTTCTGGTGTCAGGAACTTGCTGTTCACTGGGAGCTGATTGGTAATTCCAGGAAGAGTCCTGTATCAAAGTCTTAAGTTTCCCCCAGTACAAATGGGGCTGACCATCTGTTGGGGATTTCAGATAGGGAATTTCTGTTCTGCAACAGAGGTTAGGTAGACGGCCCATTTGCCTGTAAGTGTCTGTTTTCCCACCAAAGAACCCAGCTGTTCTTCTGTTTGGGTTTCCGGTGGAAGCCCTAGGGCTGGGCCGCTGGGTCGGCACACAGCTGGGGAAGGGCAGACCCTACGCTGGACGGAGAAGCTCACCGGAAACCAAATGCGTTCAGACTGATTGGTGGAGAACATTGTAAAGTAGCAGAGGGATGGAATTACTGAATATTTGAAGGTGTGAACAGGTAGAAAACCTGAAAGCCTTTCTACATCAAGGTCCTGCTGAATCTGTTCTTAATGAGTAGGTCTGAGGCTTTGGGGACAGGAGAGCTTAGTGGTTAGGGGCTCTTGCTTTGGAGTCAGACAGACTTAGGTCTCTCCCTGGGTCTTACGAGGTATGTGGTCCTGAACAAACACTGGGCCTCTATCAGCCTTAGTTTCCCTGCTAGGTGGTCAATTTAATCAATTGATTTGTTCATTTTGTGGTGGTGGGTATTGAGCCCAGGGGCATTCTACCTCTGAGCTATACCCCCAGCCCTATTTTACTTTTTATTTGGAAACAGGGTCTCACTAAGTTGCAGAGAACCTTGCTTGCTAAATTGCTGAAACTGCTCTCAAACCTGCGATCCTCCTGTCTCACCCTCCCAAGTGCTGGGATTACAGGTGTGCGCCACCACGCCCAGCTGAAGATGACTTATGATAGCATGGAACCGAGGGCGGGGGTTGGGGGGGGGTTTCAGGATGAGATGGTGTGTGTGTAACACAGTCAATACGTAGTAGCTACTTTTTTTTTTTTTTGTAGTACTGGGGATTGAACCCAGGGGCATTCTACCTCCGAGCTATACCCCAGCCCTATTTTTTATTCTTTATTTTGAAACAGGGTCTCACTAAGTTGTGGAGGGCCTCACTAGGTAGCTGAGGCTAGCCTCGAACCCGGATCCTCCAGTCTCAGCCTCCCGAATGCTGGGATTACAAGTGTGCACCACCATGCCCGGCAGACGTAGTAGCTTTTGTGACTTTTTTTTTTTTTTTGCGATACTGGGGGTTGAACTCAGGGGCATTATTACCTCCGAGCTATACCCCTAGCCCTATTTTTTATTCTTTATTTTGAAATCGAGTCTCACTAAGTTGCGGAGTGCCTCACTAGGTAGCTGAAGCTGGCCGTGAACCCAGATCCTCCAGTCTCAGCCTCCCGAATGCTGGGATTACAAGCATGTGTCACCACGCCCGGCTGTAACTATTTTTTTTTTTTTAGGTACTGGGGATTGAACCCAGGGACATTTCTACCTCTGAGCTACAACCCCAGTCCTACTTTTTTATTTATTTTGAAACAGGGTTTCACTAAGTTGTAGAGTGCCTCACTAAGTAGCTGAGGCTGACCACACACCCAGATCCTCCAGTCTCAGCCTTCAAGGGATTACAAGGGTACATTACCACGCCCAGCTTGTAACCAAATTTTCAATGAGCAGCTTTTAAAGACATCTTTCAAGATCTGGCATGGCCCTTACCACCTTGTCCAACACTGGTATGTCTGTGTGAAGACTGCAATCCCTGGAGTATATACAGGGATCCATAGGCAGACAGAATTGAACTTTTCTGAATTTCTTAGATTTGATCAAGTAGCCTTCTCGATCTTGTGGCTTTTGGAAGAGAAGCCTTTGGGCCTTTTCTGTCCTCCAGCGAACCTTGATTGGCCTCGGGAACTTACGGGTCATTTGCTGGAGACGTTAATGCTGCCTTCTGTCTAGAATTACAAGCCAGGCTGTGGCAGGAAGTTGTGTTTATCTTACCCCAAACAGCAGGCATTCCAGAGACTCTTGACACACACCAGGAAGATACTGCCAGTCTGCTCTTTCCTGAAAGCCACCCTCTCTGCTCCCCACCTTGTATGTTTTTGCAACTCTGGAGAGGCTTCTACTCCTCAGTGGGCAGGGTGACGTGTCCACCCGCCTCTGGGAGAGCTTGTGTTTCCAGAAGGGGTGTCCAGGGCCAGCTGCTTTGGTAACATCGGCCAAGGTGGCGACGTCTGGATGGTCAGGTCAGCCTGGCTCCTGGATGCGGCAAAACTGTGCTCATGCCGTTGACCTTGGCTTAGGGACACACGTGGCGAATGGCTGCAGGATTGGAGGAAAGCACATCTCTTCAAAGGGCCTTTTCTAAGCACTCTCTGGAGGTCAGTGCAGAAAAGCTGCCATTGGAACAGTCGCAACAATTGTGAAAATCAGTGGCGCAATTATTCCTCTTTCTGAGATTTAAAAAGTTCTTTTTTTTTTTTTTTTTTTTGGTCTGGTATTTTTCCGGGTACATTCAAGCTCCAATTTGGGTGCCTCTGAGATGTCTAGATGTTTTGTGTTGCTAAAATTATATGTGTCTAAAAATGTTATCAGTGAAGCCACTTCTATAGGAGACACTTGGGCTTCGGCTAGCAAATTTCTGTGGCTGAGGTTTTCTCCTCCTCCCGTAACCCTTCCCCTAACTGTGGCATTTGAGGTAAAGGTAGGAAATAAAATTACCCAGCTCAGGTTTAGCCATCACACAGTGGACTAGCCCTGGAGAAATTTCTTCTGTCTTGTTGAGAAAGAATATCGGGGCTGTGTTACCATAGTTTCTGTGAAAAATTTGACCTTAGCTATAATAACATACAGTTAGAGAGAACCAGCTAATCGGTTTTCTAAAATTAGTGTTCCCTAGTACATAAACCAGTAGGGACAGCATATTTAATTAAATATTATACAAGGCTATAAAAGCCCAAGGGAATGTCGTTCCCTGGTGTGGGGAGGGGGAGGGAAGGAACTCATAATCCTTCTTCTTAACTGGTCTTTTGCAAGCTAGAAACACTCAGCTTTTCTTTCTTTCTTTTTTTTTAATGTTAGCATTGATTTTATTTTCAGATCTCTCAGCAATGAACATATACAGCTTGTTGAAAGAGCGAAACAGAACGTTCAGCATCATGATTACCAGTTGTACCCTACCGAGTACAGACTAGGCAAGGCGATCGGTGAACATGGTATTGGGCCAGGAGTCTAACCCGCATGGGCCTTGGTTAGAATCCTGTATGGGGTTCTGTGTGAGGGCAAGTTACTTCCTCTCTGAAGTCTGAGCGTTTTTTTTTTTTTTTTTTTTTTTTTTGCAGTACTAGGCATTGAACTCAGGGGCAGTCTACCTCCGAGCTACACCCCCAGCCCTATTTTTTATTCTTTATTTTGAAACCAAGTCTCACTAAGTTTCGGAGTGCCTCACTAGGTAGCTGAGGCTGGCTGCGAACCCGGATCCTCCGGTCTCAGCCTCCCGAATGCTGGGATTACAAGCGTGCGCCACCACGCCCGGCAGTCTGAGCGTTTTTTGAGCAACTGGTTTCTAGGCTCTGGTTCCTTGGAAGGCTAAAGTGTTGTTACATGGACCAGCATCTCGCTACTGAATACACCTGTACTCTGCCTTCCCCCAGTCCCTAGTCCCTTATTCACCGAGCGCTGATTTAGCCCCAAGCACTGATCTGTATGTGAATTATGTCCAATTTGGCATCTCTCTCTCTCTCTCTCTTTTTTTTTTTTTTTTTTTGCAGTACTGGGGATTGAACTCAGGGGCATTCTACCTCCGTGCTATACCCCCAACCCCATTTTTTATTCTTTATTTTGAAACAGGGTCTCCCTAAATTGCAGAGGGCCTCACTAAGTAGCTGAGGCTGGCCTCCAACCTGGATCCTCTGGTCTCAGCCTCCCAAGTACTGGGGCAATTTGACATCTCTTGTCAACCGCCCATTAAGAACTTGGCAATAGCTCATCTTCCTAACGATGACTGAACACGGCTCAATATTGTGTCAGCTCTGAAGCCGGGTACCAGTTTTGGAGAGAAGTAGCTTTCAGGCGCCATGGTTTCCGCACAATGAGATTTCTGGTCCTTCGTTGACATTCTTGTCTAATGTCATCATCACCTGCTACGGATGCTGCCCTAGTACAGTTGAGTATCACTGAGGGGAAACACTGCTGTGGATTTTATTATTTTTTTTTAAGTACTGGGGATTGAACCTAGGGGAATTCGACCTCTGAGCTACACCCTCAGCCCTGTTGTATTTTTTTGTTTGGAAACAGGGTCTCACTAAATTGCTGAGGGCCTCGCTAATTTGCTGAGGCTGGCCTCGAACCTGTAATTCTCCTGTCTCAGCCTCGCAAGTTCTGGGATTACAGGCATGCACCACCATGCCCAGCCAGGCAGTGTTTCTTTTTCTTTCTCTCTCTCTCTCTCTTTTTTTTTTTTTTTGGTGGTACTGGGGATTGAATTTAGGGCCATTCTACCTCCGAGCTACATCCCCAGCCCTAGTTTTTATTCTTTATTTTGAAACAGGGTCTCACTAAGTTGCGGAGTGCCTCACTAGGTAGCTGAGGCTGGCCGCGAACCTGGATCCTCCGTTCTCAGCCTCCTAAATGCTGGGATTACAAGCGTGCGCCACCACACCCGGCTTGTTTTTTTTTTTTTCCTTTCCTTTCCTTTGTGTGTGTGATATTAGGGATTGAACCCAGGGACATTCAACCTCAACTACACTCCCAGCCCTATTTTAGTTTTTATTTTGAAACAGGGTCTCATTTAATTTACAGAGGCCCTCACTAACTTGCTGAGGCTGGCTGCCCTCGAACCTGTGATCCTCCTGTCTCAGCCTCCCAAGGACTGGGATTACAGGCATGTACCACCATGCCCAGCTTGCTGTTGCTTTTTTTTTGAATTTTCATTATCAGTTACTCCATCTCAATGACATACTGATAAATTTCCTCTCCAACTTCATTTTTCTGATTTAACTTTTACACTGTTACCTGAAGATGATTATCGAAGGCAACTGGAAGGGAGAGATGTATTTAAAGGAGGAGAAACTTTCTCTCTCTCTCTCTCTCTTTAAATCATCTTGCATGCATCCTAAGTACTGACATGGAAAATATGTTCTTGGCAGGACTCTCAGAAGGTCATTGGGTTGCAAAGCTTCCTGACTCATTACAAGATCACTTACCTGAGCAAGTAGAAATGGTCCTTGCCCTATGCAATCTGCACTCTTACGAGGAGAGATGAGTGAGTGGATTATTCTTGGAGAGAAGGTGGAACCCCAGACATGCTTTCAGTCCCCGGATGTTTGTTGTTTCCAACAATCCAAACAGGTTACGGTGCCCAAATAATTTTAATCCATCTAAGTAATAGCTTCCGAAAATGCAGTTAGAAAGCTTGCTGAGAAAGCGACAGCCTGGAGCCGAGCGTGGTGGCGCACGCTTGTAATCCCAGCATTCGGGAGGCTGAGACCGGAGGATCCGGGTTCGCGGCCAGCCTCAGCTACCTAGTGAGGCACTCCGCAACTTAGTGAGACCCGGTTTCAAAAATAAAAAAAGAATAAAAAATAGGGTCGGAGGTAGAATGCCCCTGAGTTCAATCCCCAGTACCGAAAAAAAAAAAAAAAAAAAGCAAGAAAGGCGACAGCCTGCATTTGAAAGTACTTCTTAGATAATGGAATTTGATGATATTTAGCAAATATCATTGAAGAGGTTAGCCGGGTCAGGCTGGTTAGTGGGATGCTGAATCTCGGCAGACTCTTGCTTTTGGGTGGTAGGCAGCTTGATCTAAACACAAAGGAGATTGTAGTGGCTCAGACAGTCCTGGCTGATTTGCACGAAGGAAGGCTAGACTGAGGCAGCCTGTCTTGTCTGTTCCTCTCTCTTCATTGCTCCTTTGTTTACTCGTCCTGCTTATCTTCTGGTTTTGAAGTCAAGGCTGTGCTACACTCTTGAAGTGAGTTCCCTAGTTTTCTGTTCTTTGGAACAGTTGGTGGAATGTTGGAATTATTCTTTGACTGTGTGTAGCAGCTGCAAGTGAGGTAGCAGGTGGCTTCAGCCACTTGTTTTCTTCATGTCAAGGTTAACTACTAATGGGGGGGGGGCTTATGTCTTCAAAGGGCTATTTCTTTTGGCGTCAGTACTGTGAGTTCTGTTTTTCTAAAAATGTGCCCATGTCACCTTAAGTCTCCAAACTCCTGGTGTTCCCTTGTTAAGCTCTGAAGTGACTCATTTGGTCTCCGCAGTACGCTGACGAATGGCCCTCCAGTGCTTCACAAATAGGATTAATTTAAGGGTCTTCACGTGGGAAAATTATCCTGGATTTCCAAATGCGTTGATGTAACTACAAGGGTCCTTGTAAGAGGGAAGCTGGAGGATTAGTTAGTAGGAGACGTGAGGATAGAAGCAGGAGGTTGGAATGATACAGCCAAGAGCCATGGAATATAGGAAGCTGGAAAAAAGGAAGTCTCTAGGAAGAATGTAACCCTGCCAACACCTGGCTCCCTGGTGCTGGGGATCAAACTAAGGGCCTTGAGCATGCTAGGCGAGGGCTCGACGCTGAATGACACCCCCAGCCCCAAATGCATTTTTTTCAGTACTGAGGTTTGACCTAGGGCCTCCTATGTGCTAAGAAAGCCCTCTACCATTGTGCCACATTCCCAGCCTCCAATATCTTCTTACCTCCGTGACAAGAGGGTAGAGTTTAGCTGGGCAAGGTGGTGCACGCCTGTAATACCAGTACTTGGGAAGCTGAGAAAGGATGATCGTGTGTTTGAGGTCAGTGCATGGTAACTTAGCAAAAGTCTGGGTTTTTTTTGCGGTATTGGCGATTGAACTCAGGGGCATTCTACCTCCGAGCTACACCCCCAGCCCTATTTTTTATTCTTTATTTTGAAACCGGGTCTCACTAAGTTGCGGAGTGCCTCACTAGGTAGCTGAGGCTGGCTGCGAACCCGGATCCTCCGGTCTCAGCCTCCCAAATGCTGGGATTACAAGCGTGCGCCACCATGCCCGGCTGCAAAAGTCTGTTTCAAAATAAAAAAAAAAATTAAAAAAGGACTGCAGGTGTAGCTCAGGGGTAGAATGCTCTTGGATTCAATTCCTACTACCACAAAAAATGTATAAACTTTAGTATATACTCTTAGTGTTCATACTGGTACTGCTTAATTTTTTCATCTAAATGTGTAAATTAGATGTGATTTTATTTTATAGTATGATCTTTTAAGTTGACCTACATATTACTCAGTGTTTACAAGATCTTCTATCTTAGATAATTTCTCTCTCTCTCTCTTTTTTTTTTTGGAGGGGTAGGGGAGTGGGATCGAGCCCAAGGCTTCATGTTTGTTAGGTAAAGCACTCTACCACTGTTCCTGTCTCTAATCTTGGATTATTTTCTTTCTGCCTCAGAAACACATTTTGGAATTTGGAAAATCTATTAGTGGTAAATTCTCTATTTTTATTGAAAATACTTTCATCCAGTTGTTTGAATATTTCACTTTTGTGCTCAAGTGATAGTTTTGCATGGTATAGAATTCTAGATTGATGGGAGCTTTCTCTCAGCATTACTATTTTTTTAAGCTTCCATTGTTCCTATTAGGAGTAGTAGACACAGTATTTGCTTTATATTTTTCTCTCTGGTTGATTTTAGGACCATCCCTCTACTTTTGATTATCTGTACTTTTACTATATTGCTAGTCTTAGTCAAGGTGTTGTTTTTGTTTTTTTTTCATATATCTTGCATATTTGTTGGATTTCTAGATTTTTGTTGTTGTTGTTTTTTTTGTTAATAGTCACAGAGAATTCTGAACCATTGTCTACTCTGATACAACCTTTCTCTAGTCCATCTGTTACCTTCTGGGACTTGAGGCTCTGTCAGAAGAATACGTGGATCTTTTTGTAGCTGAAGTTCCCCATGGAAAGCCTCCTTAAGTGGATACAAGCAACCCTATGTGTTCCCTAGTTACACCATTAGTAGTGTTGGTTATTTATTAGTAACAGCAGAGAATTTAATGAGTAATAACCATTTCATTTGTTTTATTGATTTGAGAGAAGTCTGCCCCACGCTAATTATTTCTGCTTCTTGTTTGTGACTCCTTAGTTTGGGGAAATAAGTGGGGCTGGGTGAAGAAAAGCCATCAGTATGAGTGCCTGCGTTTCAGTTGATCAGGTCTAGGAGCCATCCATCACCTTCATTCTGGAATGTTCTGTCAGTTCCCAAAGGGAGACGGATAGTCCTAGATTTTATCTTTATCCCTCGTCGTCCCTTTTATGTGATGGCGCTGTCAGAGGGTCCTTCTGTTAGCTTGCCTGTAGGTTTACTCCCCTTGAAACAGCTTTTGAAGAGCTCACTTGCCATATCCAAAGTAGTTTGGTTAATCATTTTCATCCTCAAAAAGATGACAGAAAAACACAAAGGAAATTAGATGATCCGTTTCTAATTCAGTGTCTTCTCCCTTTTGATCCTAAAAGGAAAAGTAGTTTTTCTTGGAAATTGGTAGAGAAGCTTTTTTTTTTTTTTGGTGATACTGGGGATGGAACCCAGGGGCATTCTACCTCCGAGGCATACCCCCAGCCCTATTTTTTAGTCTTTATTTTGAAAGAGGGCCTCACTAAGTTGCGGAGGGCCTCACGAAGTAGCTGAGGCTGGGTGCAAACCTGGATCCTCTGGTCTCAGCCTCCTAAGTACTGGGATTACAAGCATTCACTACCACACCCAGCTTTTTTTTTTTTTTTTTTTCTGATTTCTATACTTATGTGTGGTGGCTGTATACAGTATATTAAAGAATTTGGTTCAGGATGCATCTTTATTGAGTTCAAATCGTGGCTAGCGTGCTACCTTCCATAGAATATTTAACTTTTCAATGTCTGTGTTTGCCTCTGAGTAAAATGGTAACAACACCACAGTAACTTTCCAGGGACCAGGGATTAAAGGGTACACAGAATGTTCTTAGAACAAGGCCAAGCACGTTGTGAGTGCAGTTCTTGTTCAACGTATTAGGATGATGATAATGATGGAAATTTTTCTTTCCCTCTTTTTGACTTCTTCTTCTGAGTTGAAAGAAGGAATTCTCTTATTTGGAAGGTAAGAGGCAGAGAGTATTAGAAGTGTGTTTTCCAGCCCGACGTGGTGGCGCACGCTTGTAATCCCAGCATTCAGGAGGCTGAGACCGGAGGATCCGGGTTCACGGCCAGCCTCAGCTACCTAGTGAGGCCCTCCGCAACTTAGTGAGACTCGGTTTCAAAATAAAGAATAAAAAATAGGGCTGGGGGTATAGCTCGGAGGTAGAATGCCCCTGAGTTCAATCCCCAGTACCACACACACACACACAAAAAGCAGTGTGTTTTCCAGGTATTGCAAGAGGATTCGGGATTGCTGAGGTATTAGAGATTGTGTGTAACTTCACCTTTCTTTTACCCTTTATTGTGTGTGTGTGTGTGTGTGTGTATGTGTGTGTGTGTGTGTGTCTGTCCAGGGACATTCTACCTCCTAGCTATACCCCAATTCTGTTTTATTATTTTATTTGGAAACAGGGTCTTACTAAGTTGCTAAGTGTCTCAGTAAGTTGCTGAGGTTGGCCTCGAACCTGTGATCTTCCTGTCTCAGCCTCCCAGGTACTGGGATGGCAGTTATAGGCCACCACACCTGGCCCTCACCTACCTTTCTGTCATGTGCTCCCTCATCTCACTTTCATGAAGTTGGTGGAATACATCCGTTTCATAGCCTCATAGGTCATGAGACTTGCCCAGATGAAGACTTCTAGCGAAAGCTAGAGTTCAGGCTTGAAGCTAAGAGATAGTTCCTGAACCTTTCCAGGAGTTCTTGCCCCAGGACTTAGGCTGTCTGACCCTCGCTCTTCCCACCCGTCAGAAGCAGCTGTGCACTCTGCCTTCAGCTCACAGATATCTGCCAACAGTATTGTCGTTTCTTGTCTAGCCTCATCTACTAAAAGGACTGTATGTCTGTCTTGAGAATGGACAAATAATTTAATGGCAGAGGTGAAGGACGGTGCTAAAACTCAATGAAATAGACCAAGCAGCCGGGCATGGTGGCGC